>JARQOD010005794.1:0-46179 GCA_033576555.1 Oophaga sylvatica
CTGAGACAGAAGAAGCGACACCCGTCCTCATGGAGGAGGCCGCGCAGGCACCAGAGCACTACCTGCCTGTACCGGAGCCCCAACTGTCATCTGTTCCAGAGCCGGCTGCTTCCTCCGCAGGTGAGCGCCGCCAGGACTGGGGGGCGCCAGGAGAGCTGCCGCAAACCGGACACTGTAAGCTGCAGTTTGATGGTGGAGACATGGAGCTGCTGGTGGAGGAGAATTTCAACCAGCGTCAGGAGGAAGAGTGGAGACGTTGGGAGAAGGAAGCAGAGCGACAAAGGGAGCAGCGAGAATCCCAAAAACTTCACCAACGTCAGCTGGAGAAGGACCGGGCAGATAAGGACCGGATGAGAAAAGATAAAGGAACCCTGAGGGAGCCGCGGCGTAAGGGTGCAGTACGGAGCTTTAAATTGAAAGGTGGTTGGGGCTTCATCCAGGAGCCTGGACTTTATTTAGAAGTTTTTGTGAACCGGCGGGACGTGGAGGCTCACCTCCCAGAAGGACACCCGGGGAGGGACCTGTTGCCAGGAGACTTGGTGACTTACACCCGACACTGGGGTTACAATGGATGGTACGCCCTAAATGTTACCAGGTGCGACCCCTACTCCCCAGAGTGTCAGGAACCTGTGAGACCCTCGGAGCCTTCAGCCTCCCACATCCAGGCCTCTGCAAAAGTGCCCACCCCACGCCGTAAATCTCCCACAGCCTCCCTCAGTGGTCTCCTCAGCAGCCCCAGCTATGGACATGATAACTATAGCTGGCCCGTACCCGGCGCCTGTTAGGCCCCTGGGGTTCGTACAATCCGTGACATAGGGCTCCAGACCCGGAGGGAGATGAAAGAGGTGGCCACACAGACCCAGATAGCGGGTCACGACTTGACTGTACAGGCCACACGACGTCATCAGGTCCTGGTGGTCCTTGGTGCCTCGGATGTTTGGCAAGCATCAGAAGAGTACCAGGTGGTACCTGGAACACCCCTGCCAAAGAATTATAAATAACCCGGACAGGGTCACTGTATGTAAATAGTTAAATTGTTTATGTACCCGGACGGGTGAATGTTCATAAAAAAGTTTTTTAATTTAATAAAAAAAAAAAAAACACAGTTTTCATTACTTTTATTACAGTCTCATCCTGCGACGCCATCGATCTCCTGTAAAAAAATGAAAAAAAAAAAAAGTATACCACCTGACCGACGCAGTCCATAGTAACGAGTGTCCCACGACGATCCAGCTCTGCTACATCAGAATGACAGTCAGAGCCTGTCATCGCGACGCAGCACAGCTGATTACCTGCTTCCCCGGCGGTGACGTCATCGGACTGACTGCTTTACGGCCGGGATTACCCAGCAGTCACTGCAGTTATCGCGAGAAACTGCATGTGGCCGCCGGGGAAAGATGATGGCGGCCATGAAGCAGTCCAGGCCGTGACCGCCGGAGATCTTCTGCCAGGTAAGTGCCGTGACTCCTGACAGACCCGACCGACGGACACTCACAGTGACAGTGACAAATCCGATTCCGGTATTCGATAAGACGAAAATATCGAAACGAATTATCGAAAGGCCGATAGAGCTAATATCGGCCGATAGTCGATATTTACATTATCGTATCGCTCAACACTAGCGATGACGTTATTTCATCGCATCAGCTGTGTATTGCGGAGAGTCAGCATACCGGAGGCAGAGAGAAAAGCAGAGCGCCGGGGAATGGACTGAGGTGAGTATGTGTTATTTTTTTTTGTTTTTTTCATATGTATGGGATGTTTGGGTGGGCATGGGGAGGCTAAGGGGGCATCATGCTGCACATGGGGAGGCTGTAGGTGGCCTCATGCAATTTATGTAGAGAGGCTGTGTGGGGCTCCTGCAATGTATATAGGGAGGCTGTGTGGGGCTCATGCAGTGTATATAGGGAGGCTGTGTCGGCATCATGCTGCACATGGGGAGACTAAGGGGGTGTCATGCTGCACATGGGTAGGCTGTAGGGGGCCTCATGCAATGTATGTAGAGAGGCTGTGTGGGGATCATGCATTGTATATAGGGAGGCTGTGTGGGGCTCATGCAGTGTATGTAGAGAGGTTGTGTTGGGCTCATGCAGTGTATATAGGAGGCCGTGTGGGGATCATGCAGTGTATAAAGGGAGGCTGTGTGGGGCTCATGCAGTGTATATAGGGAGGCTGTGTTGGACTCATGCAGTGTATATAGGGAGGCTGTGTGGGACTCATGCAATGTATGTAGAGAGGTTGTGTGGGGCTCATGCAGTGTATATAGGGAGGCTGTGTGGAGATCATGCAGTGTATAAAGGGAGGCTGTGTGGGGCTCATGCAGTATATATAGGGAGGCTGTGTCGGACTCATGCAGTGTATATAGAGAGGCTGTGTGGGACTCATGCAATGTATATAGGGAGGCTGTGTTGGACTCATGCAGTGTATGTAGGGAGGCTGTGTGGGGCTAATGCAGTTTATATAGGGAGGTTGTGTGGGGCTCATGCAGTGTATACAGGGAGGTTGTGTCGGACTCATGCAGTGTATATAGGGAGGCTTTGTGGGGCTCATGCAGTGTATATAGGGAGGCTGTGTGGGGCTCATGCAGTGTATACAGGGAGGCTGTGTGGGGCTCATGCAGTGTACACAAGGAGGCTGTGTTGGGCTTATGCAGTGTATATGGGGAGTGTTATGATCCGGTAGCTGTGGAGGACAGGAGCAAAACACAGCCAAGGCAGCCGAACACCCAGAGAGTTTGGGAACTAATGCGTTGCAGATCGTAAACTAACTGCACAACTAGAAGCAGCCGTGGGACGTACCTACCTTGACCTAGACGCTTCGGCACAGCCGCAGAGCTGGCTACACCTGAAGATAGAAACAGGAAAGCTAACTGCCCCGGAGTAGAGCCCCAAAGGAAAAGGTAGCCCCCACACATATAATGGCGGTTAGACAAGACGAAATACAAACGCAGGCAGAAAATAGAGTGAGCAAATGCTGGGGCCAAACACTGCCTAGATAGGACAGGACAGGACAGAATACTATCTGCAACCCAGCAAAACCCTAGAAAAACTTCCAACACTTCTGATTTCAAAAATGCTGAGATCACACAATCTCGCCACCCGCTAAATCAGATCTCTGGTGTGAACAAGCGGCTAACCCACAGCCACTCAAATAGCAGGGACAAAGCAATTGAACAATAAACAGTGGCTACTGAAAAACAGAGAGTAGCACTAGCCCCTAGAGGGGAACCCGGCTAACCTCCCACAAAAGTGCAGACCAAAAATGGAAATAGCAAACACGATAGAAACAAGCAGCAAATAACTTATCTGAAAGTAGCAGACGAAGGCAAGACACCAGCTAACTTCCAAATGAACCAGGAAACAACAATTGATCACCGGCGAGTAGAGTTGAGCGATACTTTCCGATATCCAAAAATATCGGATCGGAATGGTATCGCCGATATCACTAAATATCGGCGATACCGTTCCGATACCGGAAGTCCCATGTAAGTCTATGGGAACCAAATATCGACATTAAAAAAAACCCATTCTTGCCTTGTTGGTTAATTGTACATGAAGGAAAACAACAAAGAGTAATGTAGAATGTATTGGGGGAGGTTGAGGAGACAATAAAGGCATACATGTTTAACCCAATGCATTGGAATAGCATTAATATATATTTTTTTGGAAATACGTTTGGATTGACGAACAAATTGACAATGTTGTTAACCTTTTTCTATTTTGGCAAATATGTATGTTTCACAACTTCCATGCTCCTCACCTTTTTAACTTTTGCCAGTGCCACACTTTCTCCTTCATAATCTTCAGCAGCATCATCTTTCTCATCAAATTATTCTTCATCTTCACCTTCTTAATCTTCTTCTTAAACTTCTTGCTATTCATGTTTTTGTTTACATTACTCATATTGTTATTATTAAACTATTAATCTTCTTCATATTCAAATTCTTCATCTTCTTCCTCTTCATCTTCTTCATCATATTCTTATTTGTGACAGAGATTCCTGTACTTGTAATCTGTAAAAGTATGAATTTTTCATCCTTCCGTTCTTGCTGTCACAAAAGATTTAAATTACAACAGTATTTGTCCGTGTTCAGTTTAGCCTGCAGCAGCAGGCATTTTCCAGGGGCACCACGAGGAGGAACGGACTCACCCCCATACACTGCTTAGTCTTCTTCTGCTTAGAATTTAGAGCATATATTTTGCTCTTCATTTTGGTCTTATACTTCATGTTCTTCTGCTTTTTGATCTTCTGCTTATTGTTCTTCTATCTGTTGTTCTGTATCTTGTAGTTTGTCTTAACCTTCTTTGTCCTGTTGGTGATCTTCTTCAGGGTAATCTTTTATTTTTCCTTTTGATGGTGTTCAGGCTGGTTGGCTTCATGCTCGTCGTCCTTGTTGTCGTCATCTTCTTCTGGGTGGTCTTTAAGGTCGTCTAATTTCCGAGAACCAGCTGACGTTACTGGAACCAGACGGGTATCAGATGGAACAAGAGACAATGGAAGTAACGAGGACCAGCTGACTGTGCTGGAACCCGGAGGGCAGCAGAAGGAAAAGAGGCAATGTCACAACCGAGTACCAGCTGACGTTACTGTGACACGGTTACTAAGCAGGAGGTACCTGTGCTCCAAAGCACTACCAAGGACCAGCAGACGTTGCTGGAACTCGTATACGGAGATGGAGGCACCTAGGCCAAAGGCACTGGGGAGAACCAGTTGACGGTACTGGAACCCGGACGGGTAGCAGAAGGAAAAGAGGCAATGTCACAACCGAGTACCAGCTGACGTTACTGTGACACGGTTACTAAGCAGGAGGTACCTGTGCTCCAAAGCACTACCAAGGACCAGCAGACGTTGCTGGAACTCGTATACGGAGATGGAGGCACCTAGGCCAAAGGCACTGGGAGAACCAGTTGACGGTACTGGACCCCGGACGGGTAGCAGAAGGAAAAGAGGCAATGTCACAACCGAGTACCAGCTGACGTTACTGTGACACGGTTACTAAGCAGGAGGTACCTGTGCTCCAAAGCACTACCAAGGACCAGCAGACGTTGCTGGAACTCGTATACGGAGATGGAGGCACCTAGGCCAAAGGCACTGGGAGAACCAGTTGATGGTACTGGACCCCGGACGGATAGCAGAAGGAAAAGAGGCAATGTCACAACCGAGTACCAGCTGACGTTACTGTGACACGGTTACTAAGCAGGAGGTACCTGTGCTCCAAAGCACTACCAAGGACCAGCAGACGTTGCTTGAACTCGTATACAGAGATGGAGGCACCTAGGCCAAAGGCACTGGGGAGAACCAGTTGACGGTACTGGACCCGGACGGGTAGCAGAACGCACCCATGAAAATGTAAGTTGACAGGACGCAAGCCGTCCGCAGTTACCGAATCACACAGTCCTACAGTGGGTGCTTGTCCTATTGTCACAATGGAAACAGCCTTTATTTACATATCCCACAGCACACATAGGAATCACCTAAACTGCAGGCACCATAGAGTCGGCTAACCCGAATGCAACACGACAGCACAACTTATTGGAGGATAATTGACGTTCACACTGCCAGGAAACAGCTGTCGTGCTGTAACCAGGCTGGCCAGGATTCAGTACCCCTGCCAATTACTTACGAGCAACAAATGGCAGTGTTGTAGCCCAGGGAGTAGAGTTCAGGTGGTAGAAAGATGAACATAACAGGAGACATGGAAAACGTTGCCAAACAGTTATTTAATCTGAAAACGGACAGGCAAATTCAGGTGATATCCATGCCTTGTTCATTTTCAGAAAAGTAAGCCGGTCTACATTCTCTGAGGATAGTCGCATGCGACGGTCTGTTAGTACACCACCTGCAGCACTAAAGACGCGCTCAGATAATACACTGGCAGCAGGGCAAGCCAGCACCTCCAATGCATACTGGCTAAGCTCTGGCCATGTATCCAACTTAGAGACCCAAAATTGAAAGGGGAAGAGTCATCTGGGAGTACACTTAGAGGGAAAGACAAGTAGTCTGTCACCATCTTACGGAAACGTTGCTTCCTGGTGACTGGAGCCGTCTCGGATGGTGTAGACCTTGCTGGCGCTGTCACAAAACTTCGCCACATTTGTAACATACAGCTCTTGCCCTGTGCAGAGGCGCTGTTTGTGCTCCCTCTTGTTGTAGAGGTGTCTACACTGCCTCGACGCACAGAGCTGCTTTGTAAAGCAGTAGCAGCAGCATCTCTCTCGGCTGGAATGTACAACAGTATGGATTGCACCAGTGTGTCTTGGTACTCCCGCATTTTACGCTCCCGGTTCCCCGGTGTGATGAGGGTTTGTAAGTTGTCCCGGTAGCGAGGGTCTAGGAGGGTGTACACCCAATAATCTGACGTGGTGAGAATGTGGGCGATGCGGCGGTCGTTTCTCAGGCACTGAAGCATGAAATCAACCATGTGCTGCAGACTCCCAACTGGCCAACAAAAGCTGTCCTCTGGAAGAGGCGTCATCTCTGCCTCCTCTGCATCACCCCACCCTCGCTCTACATACTGACTAGAGCGTTGTGTACCTCCCTCTGTAGGGATTTCTTCCTCCTCCATTGACTCCTCCTCCTCCTCATCCTCCTCACAAAGTGAGCCCTGCCCAGCCCTTTGTGAGGAACCACGTTGCGCTGACTGTCCTGAAGGTAATTGAATTTGTGACTCTTCATCCTCCACCTCTTCCAAAACCTCTTCCTTTAGTGCTTTCAGTGATTTCTGAAGCAGGCAGATAAGGGGGACAGTCATGCTGACTAGTGCATCATCTGCACTCACCATCCGCGTTGAGACATCAAACGCACGCAAAACGTCGCAGATGTCCTTCATAGAGGCCCACTCAGTAGTGGTGAAGTGTGGACGGCGCAAAGAGCGACTTGATTGCGCCTGATGCAGCTGATACTCCATTACTGCTGTCTGCTGCTCACACAACCGCTCCAACATATGTAACGTGGAATTCCACCTGGTGGGTACGTCACATATGATGCGATGTTCAGGAAGGCGAAATCGGCGTTGCAGAGCAGCAATGCGCGATCTGGCTATGCTGGAACGTCGCAAGTGAGCGCACTCTAAGCGGACCTTCTGCAGCAGTCCAGCAAGATCCGGATAGTCCCTCAAAAAACTCTGCACGACCAAGTTGAGCACATGTGCCAGACATGGTATGTGAGTAAGGTTGCCAAGGCCCAGAGCTGCCACCAGATTTCGGCCATTGTCACACACTACCAAGCCTGGCTGGAGATTCGCAGGCAAAAACCACACGTCGCTCTCCTGCTTGATGGCATTCCATACCTCCTGCGCTGTGTGGCTTAGATTCCCCATTGAAATCATTTTCAGGACGGCCTGTTGACGTTTGGCCACGGCTGTGCTCATATCGGTCGCAATAGGTAAGCGTTCACGGGTCCATGTGGAGGTATACCGTGACGGCTCGTGCAGCGATGATTCTGAGGAACTGGAGTAGGAGGAGGAATCAATGTGTACAGACTGGATTCCTGCAATCCTTGGAGTTGGCAGAACACGTACAGCGCCACTGGCAAGATCTGTACCCGGCTCCACAACATTGACCCAATGGGCAGTGAGGGAAAGGTATCGTCCCTGGCCATGGGTACTGGTCCACGCATCGGTGGTAAGGTGGACCCTGCTACTGACGGCGTTTAGTAGCGCATGTTTAATGTTTCCCTCGACATGTTTTTGCAGAGCAGGGACGGCTTGCCTGCTGAGATAAAATCGGCTTGGCACATTATATTGTGGGACTGCCAATGCCATTAAGTTCCTGAAACTGTCAGTCTCCACCAGCCTGAATGACAGCATTTCAAGGGACAGGAGTTTTGCAATGCCAGCATTCAGAGCCTGTGCTCGTGGATGGTTTGCCGAGTATGGCCGTCTTTTATCCCATGCCTGTGCTACCGATGGCTGTTTTGTGGCCTGGGAGTGTGACGATGACTGTGAACTTGCTGCTGTGGGTGGAATAACAGTTTGTCTATGGACAACAGTGACCGAGGTTCTTCCATGGAGATCCTGTGAGGAAGCCGAACCAGGTGTGTGTGAGCTGGAGGTAGAGGCTCCAACACGACCTGAAGATGTAGGTGCTGCTGTAGGTTGGCCTACAGACATGGCCAAAAGTTTTGAGAATGACACAAATATTATATTTTCACATGATCTGCTGCCCTCTGGTTTTTATGTGTGTTTGACAGATGTTTTTATCACAGACAGAAATATAATAATTGCAAACATATGAGTAACAAAAGCTTATATTGACAGTTAGAATGAGTTAATGCAGCAAGTCAATATTTGCAGTGTTGACCCTTCTTCTTCAGGACCTCTGCAATTCTCCCTGGCATGCTCTCAATCAACTTCTGGACCAAATCCTGACTGATAGCAGTCCATTCTTGCACAATCAATGCTTTAATTTTGTCAGAATTTTTAGGTTTTTGTTTGTCCACCCGTCTCTTGATGATTGACAACAAGTTCTCAATGGGATTAAGATCTGGGGAGTTTCCAGGCCAAGGACCCAAAATCTCTATGTTTTGTTCCCTGAGCCATTTAGTTATCACCTTTGCTTTATGGCAAGGTGCTCCATCATGCTGGAAAAGCATTGTTGATCGCCAAACTGCTCTTGGAGGTTGGGAGAAGTTGCTCTTGGAGGACATTCTGGTACCATCTTTATTCATGGCTGTGTTTTTAGGCAAGACTGTGAGAGAGCCGATTCCCTTGGCTGAGAAGCAACCCCACACATGAATGGTTTCAGGATGCTTAACAGTTGGCATGAGACAAGACTGGTGGTAGCGTTGACCTTGTCTTCTCCGAATGAGGGTTTTCCTGATGTCCCAAACAATCGAAAAGGGGATTCATCAGAGAAAATAACTTTACCCCAGTCCTCAGCAGTCCACTGCCTGTACCTTTTGCAGAATATCAGTCTGTCCATGATGTTTTTTCTGGAGGGAAGTGGCTTCTTTGCTGCCCTCCTTGAGACCAGGACTTGCTCCAAGAGTCTCCGCCTCACAGTGCGTGCAGATGCACTCACACCTGCCTGCTGCCATTCCTGTGCAAGCTCTGCACTGCTGGTAGCCCGATCCCGCAGCTGAAACACTTTTAAGAGACGGTCCTGGCGCTTGCTGGTCTTTCTTGGGTGCCCTGGAGCCTTTTTGGCAACAATGGAACCTCTCTCCTTGAAGTTCTTGATGATGCGATAGATTGTTGACTGAGGTGCAATCTTTCTAGCTGCGATACTCTTCCCTGTTAGGCCATTTTTGTGCATTGCAATGATGACTGCACGTGTTTCTTTAGAGATAACCATGGTTAACAGAAGAGAAACAATGATGCCAAGCACCAGCCTCCTTTTAAAGTGTCCAGTGGTGTCATTCTTACTTAATCATGACAGATTGATCTCCAGTCATGTCCTCATCAACACCCACACCTGTGTTAATGGAGCAATCACTGAAAAGAGGTAGCTGGTCCTTTTAAGGCAGGGCTGCAATGATGTTGAAATGTGTTTTGGGGGATAAAGTTCATTTTCTAGCCAAATATTGACTTTGCGAGTAATTGCTGTTAAGCTGATCACTCTTTATAACATTCTGGAGTATATGCAAATTGCCATTAGAAAAAGTGAAGCAGTAGACTTTGTAAAAATTAATATTTGTGTCATTCTCAAAACTTTTGTCCATGACTGTACATCTCCAGTGTGTCTTTGTAACTCAGCTACGTGCTTTGTCCGTACATGTTTCCACATATTTGTGGTATTCAGGTTACTGATATTTTTACCTCTTTTAACTTTTTGCTTACACAGCTTGCATTTAACATAGCAAATATCATCTACAAGTCTGTCAAAAAAGTACCACGCAGTGCAAGTCATGGGAGCGCCAATTTTGACATTTGTAAGAGAACTGCTCCCAACAGGTGCCAAACTGGAGGCTACAGGCAAGCGAGTCTGCAGCCTACCTCTCCCTCCTCTTTGTACCGTTGGGCCAATCTCTTCCTCAGAGCTGCTCCCACCACCTTCCTGTTGCTCACACCATGTTGGGTCTCGGACTTCATCATCTCCACTACCCTCTTCCAACACCTGCTGCTGTTGGATGGTCTGGGCAGCAGCATGCTCCACAAAACCTGGCACCTGAGTCTCATCATCATCATTAGATGCGTTCTGCGTGTTGCTGTCCATCGGCACTGGCTCACCCGCCTCTTCAGATTGAGAGAGACACAGCTGTTGCGCATCACTGCATACTCCCTCTTCTTCAAATTGCAGAATGCTGCTTGCCTGTGCCCGTGTTTGCGAGCTAACAGATTCTGAGAACAGAAGCAGAGACTCAGCTGGCTCCTGTACAGAACTCTCTGACTGCCTGGGCAATTTGACAGGCGGTGAACAGACAGATGGTTGCTTAACAGTGTTGTGTTCCTGAGAGGAGGTGGAAGGAATTGAAGTCGATGCATTGGCTGCCATCCAACCAACAACGACTTCAATTTGTTCTTCCCGCAGCAGGGGGCACGCCGAGCTCCTACCAAAGTGCGCATAAAGGAACGCTCATGGGTAAAACTGGTGGATGCTGTGTCACTGAGGGCGGCAGCAGCCACAGAATCCCCACGTCCTCTCCCTGCTGAAACTCCACGGCCACGACCACGTGCCTTACTCACTGACTTCTTCATCTTGGTAGATTGATAAAGAAAGTCAGAAAAGTTATAAGGCCTAAGTGTGGTTATTACGCAGAGACTGAAGTGAACACTGAAACACAACTGTTCACAATCTGTGAAAGGCTACTCCTTTGTCTACTTCTATAGTGTTTGCAACCAATGTATTGGATACGGATGGAAGCGCGTCACACTAATAGATTATATTTATTATAAATGGAATGGAGCAGAACCAATTGGAGAGAAATGACAAGGATGAGGAACTGAGACACGCTCAGCAGAGTACAAGCAGCAGTGCTTGAACAAGTAACTGGAGCGTGATGTGCACTCAAAAAATAAAAAACACAGACTGAAGTGAACACTGAAACACAACTGTTCACAATCTGTGAAAGGCTTCTCATTTGTCTACTTCTATAGTGTTTGCAACCAATGTATTGGATACGGATGGAAGCGCGTCACACTAATAGATTATATTTATTTTAAATGGAATGGAGCAGAACCAATTGGAGAGAAATGACAAGGATGAGGAACTGAGACACGCTCAGCAGAGTACAAGCAGCAGTGCTTGAACAAGTAACTGGAGCGTGATGTGCACTCAAAAAATAAAAACACAGACTGAAGTGAACACTGAAACACAACTGTTCACAATCTGTGAAAGGCTACTCCTTTGTCTACTTCTATAGTGTTTGCAACCAATGTATTGGATACGGATGGAAGCGCGTCACACTAATAGATTATATTTATTTTAAATGGAATGGAGCAGAACCAATTGGAGAGAAATGACAAGGATGAGGAACTGAGACACGCTCAGCAGAGTACAAGCAGCAGTGCTTGAACAAGTAACTGGAGCGTGATGTGCACTCAAAAAATAAAAAACACAGACTGAAGTGAACACTGAAACACAACTGTTCACAATCTGTGAAAGGCTACTCCTTTGTCTACTTCTATAGTGTTTGTAACCAATGTATTGGATACGGATGGAAGCGCGTCACACTAATAGATTATATTTATTTTAAATGGAATGGAGCAGAACCAATTGGAGAGAAATGACAAGGATGAGGAACTGAGACACGCTCAGCAGAGTACAAGCAGCAGTGCTTGAACAAGTAACTGGAGCGTGATGTGCACTCAAAAAATAAAAAACACAGACTGAAGTGAACACTGAAACACAACTGTTCACAATCTGTGAAAGGCTACTCCTTTGTCTACTTCTATAGTGTTTGTAACCAATGTATTGGATACGGATGGAAGCGCGTCACACTAATAGATTATATTTATTTTAAATGGAATGGAGCAGAACCAATTGGAGAGAAATGACAAGGATGAGGAACTGAGACACGCTCAGCAGAGTACAAGCAGCAGTGCTTGAACAAGTAACTGGAGCGTGATGTGCACTCAAAAAATAAAAAACACAGACTGAAGTGAACACTGAAACACAACTGTTCACAATCTGTGAAAGGCTACTCCTTTGTCTACTTCTATAGTGTTTGCAACCAATGTATTGGATACGGATGGAAGCGCGTCACACTAATAGATTATATTTATTTTAAATGGAATGGAGCAGAACCAATTGGAGAGAAATGACAAGGATGAGGAACTGAGACACGCTCAGCAGAGTACAAGCAGCAGTGCTTGAACAAGTAACTGGAGCGTGATGTGCACTCAAAAAATAAAAAACACAGACTGAAGTGAACACTGAAACACAACTGTTCACAATCTGTGAAAGGCTTCTCCATTTGTCTACTTCTATAGTGTTTGCAACCAATGTATTGGATACGGATGGAAGCGCGTCACACTAAAATTTAAATTGCATGGAGCAGCAAGATTTACACTGAAAAAAAAAAAGAGTCTGTGAGTGACACGTGCAGATGCCTACAGACAGCGTTGCATGCAGAGCAAACTGCAGCGTCACCTGCACTCACACACACCTTGCAGAGCTGTTAAAACAACACTGCAGGCAAAAGGAAGCTTTACACAGTGGTTGGTGCCAGCCTGCCTAAGGCACAGTACACTAAATCGCAATCTCTAACTGTCCCTCAGAGTCAGCACAGCAGCGTTCTGTCCCTTACTGAATTCACAGCACAGTGACGCTAAAATGGCGGGGCGCCTTTTATAGTGCATTCTGACATCATTTCAGCATCCAATCACAGCCATGCCAAGCCATGCCATTAGTTAACATGACCGCAGCAGTACAGGATGTGCCCACACTTCTTAGGATTCCTCATTGGCTGACTAAAATCACATTGCCTCTCAAAGAATTATGGGAACTTCCGATTCCGGTATACGATATATGGAAAATATCGGAACTAAGTATCGAAAGGCCGATACAGCTAATATCGGCCGATACCCGATACTTGCGGTATCGTATCGCTCAACACTACCGGCGAGGATCATGGGAAGGCAGCTCACTTATATCAGCCCAGTCCGTCTCTCCTGATTGCCAGTCCTCGCTTCCAGGTGTGGAAGCCTTGTCATTCAATACATCTTCAATAACTTCAGCAACCACCAGAGGAAGCCTCCGCTCAGAAGTCGTCTTCAGAACGTTCACAACAGTACCCCCCCTTGAGGAGGGGTCACCGAACCCTCACCTGCGCCACCAGGCCGATCAGGATGAGCTCGGTGATAGTCATGAACCAGTCTCTCCGCATGAATGTCAGAAATAAACACCCAAGAATTGTCCTCCTGAACCTAACCTTTCCACTTAGCCAAGTGCTGGAGTCTCTGTCTAGCCAAACGAGAATCCAATATCTTCTCCACTTCATACTCCATATTGCCCTCAACCAAAACAGGCTCAGGAGACTCAAATAAAGATTTGTGGATGACGTTATTAATCTTAAGCGTCTCTGGAAGAGCCAAATGAAAAGAAACTGGATTAAGGACTTCCAAGATCCTATAAGGTCCAATGAACCTTGACTTAAACTTTGGAGACGCAACCTTCATAGTGATATTCTTTGAGGACAACCAAACCAAGTCATCCACTTTAAACCGAGGACCATCAGTCCTATGCCGGTTGGCAAGCCACTGGGCCCTCTCCTGAGAGAGAGACAATTTATCCACTACTTGATCCCAAATCTGCTGCATTCTCTCCCCATAGAGTCAACACCCAGACAGACAGAAGCCTCCACCTGCCCCGAAGAAAACCGAGGATGAAACCCAAAATTGCAGAAAAAAGGAGACATCAAGGTGGCAGAACTAACCCTATAATTCAGAGCAAATTCAGCCAAAGGCAAAAGAGAGACCCAGTCATCCTGATCAGCAGACACAAAACATCTCAAATAAGTCTCCATGGTCTAGTTTGTTCTCTTCGTCTGTCCATTGGTCTGAGGGTGACTTGCAAAGGAGATAGACAGCTGAACTCCCAGATTAGAACAAAATGTCCTCCAAAATCTGGAAACAAATTGGACTCCTCTGTCAGACACAATGTTTTCAGGAATGCCGTGCAACCGAACCACCTGCTGAAAAAACAAGGGCACCAACTCGGAAGAGGATGGCAGCTTCGGCAGTGGCACAAGATGGATCATCTTGGAAAACCTATTACAGATCACCCAGATAACGGTCATTCTCTGAGAGACAGGGAGGTCGAAATAAAATCCATAGAGAAATGGGTCCATGGCCTCTTGGGCACAGGCAATGGCATTAACAATCCACTAGAGCGAGAGCAAGGTTTGGACCGAAAACAAGTCCCACAGGACTGCAAAAAGTTCCTGATGTCGCGAGATAAAGTAGGCCATCAAAAGTACCGACTCACCAAATCTCTAGTACCAAAAATACCGGGAAGACCAGCCAACGCAGAGCAATGAACTTCAGACATAACTTTTTCTCTCCATTGGTTTGAGACATACAATTTACCCGCAGGGCAACGTTCAGGTTTAACCTCCTGAAATTGCTCCAGGGCCAGTCTCAAATCGGGTGAGATAGCGGAAAGAACAACACCCTCCTTCAGAATGGCCATAGGCTCAGTCACATCAATAGAATCCGCAAGGAAACTCCTAGAGAGGGCATCCACCTAAATATTCTTAGTACCCAGGAGGAAAGAAAACCACAAAGTTAAAACATGTGAAAAACAAGGCCCACCTGGCCTGTCTGGGATTCAATCACTTGGCTGATTCGAGATAGATCAAGTTTTTGTGGTCAGTGAGGACCACAACTTGATGTTTGGCTCCCTCCAACCAATGTCTCCACTCTTCGAACGCCCACTTCATAGCCAATAATTCCCGATTCCCCACATCATAATTACGTTCAGCTGGGGAAAACTTTCTGGAGAAGAAGGCACAAGGGTTAATCTTAGAGGTTACAGGATCCCTTTGGGACAAAACGGCTACTGCACCAATCTCAGAAGCATCTATCTCCACCTGAAATGGTAAAGAAACATCAGGTTTCAGTAGAACAGGAGCAGAAGAGAATCTCCGCTTGAGCTCCTGAAATGCAGAAACTGCCTCAGGAGACCAATTCACCACATCAGAACCTATTTGGTTAAATCAGTCAGTGGTTTCACAACACCAGAGAAATTACTTATAAATAGAGTTGAGCATTCCGATACCGCAAGTATCGGCCAATATTAGCTGTATCGGAATTCCGATACTTAGTTCCGATATTTTCCATATATCGTATACCGGAATCGGAAGTTCCCATAATTCTTTGAGAGGCAATGTGATTTTAGTCAGCCAATGAGGAATCTTAAGAAGTGTGGGCACATCCTGTACTGCTGCGGTCATGTTAACTAATGGCATGGCTGTGATTGGATGCTGAAATTATGTCAGAATGCACTATAAAAGGCGCCGCCTCCATTTTAGCGTCACTGTGCTGTGAATTCAGTTAGGGACAGAACGCTGCTCTGCTGACTCTGAGGGACAGTTAGAGATTGCGATTTTGTGTACTGTGCTCTAGGCAGGCTAGTTTACCAACCGCTGTGTAAAGCTTCCTTTTGCCTTGCAGTGTTGTTTTAACAGCTCTGTGCAAGGTGTGTGTGTGAGAGTGCAGGTGACGCTGCAGTTTGCTCTGCATCCAACGCTGTTTGTAGGCATCTGCACGTGTCACTCACAGACTCTTTTTTTTTTTCTTTAGTGTAATTCTTGCTGCTCCATTCAATTGAAATTATAGTGTGACGCGCTTCCATCCGTATACAATACATTGGTTGCAAACACTATAGAAGTACAGAAAGGAGCCTTTCACAGATAGTGAACAGTTGTGTGCAGTGTTCACTCTAGTCTGTGAGTTTTTTTTTTTTTTAGTGCAGATCCCGCTTCATTTAGTTCTTCAACCACTGCTGCTTGTACTCTGCTGAGCGTGTCTCACTGCCTCATCCTTTACATTTTTCTCAAATTGTTGCTGCTACATTCTATTTAAAAAAAATCAAATCTATTAGTGTGACGTGCTTCCATCCGTATCCAATACATTGGTTGCAAACAATATAGAAGTACACAAACGGGCCTTTCACAGCTACTGAACAGTTGTGTGTATTGTTTTCTGTAGTCATAGGGTTTCAATTTTTGAATTCAGATCCCGCTCAAGTTATTTCTTCAACCACCGCTGCTTGTACTCTGCTGAGCGTGTGTCACTGCCTCATCCTTGACAGTTTTCTCTAATTGTTGCTGCTACATTCTATTTAAAAAAAATCAAATCTATTAGTGTGACGTGCTTCCATCGTATCCAATACATTGGTTGCAAACAGTATAGAAGTCCACAAAGGAGCCTTTCAGAGATAGTGAACAGTTGTGTGCAGTGATCACTGTAGTCTGTGAGTAGTGTTGAGCGATACTGCTCGATATCTAAAAATATCGGATCGGAATGGTATCGCCGATATCACTAAAATATCGGCGATACCCGATACCGATACCGGAAGTCCAATGTAAGTCTATGGGAACCAAATATCGACATTAAAAAAAACCCATTCTTGCCTTGTTGGTTAATTGTACATGAAGGAAAACAACAAAGAGTAATGTAGAATGTATTGGGGGGGTTGAGGAGACAATAAAGGCATACATGTTTAACCCAATGCATTGGAATAGCATTAATATTTTTTTTTTTGGAAATACGTTTGGATTGACGAACAAATTGACAATGTTGTTAACCTTTTTTCTATTTTGGCAAATATGTATGTTTCACAACTTCCATGCTCTTCACCTTTTTAACTTTTGCCAGTGCCACACTTTCTCCTTCATAATCTTCAGCAGCATCATCTTTCTCATCAAATTATTCTTCATCTTCACCTTCTTAATCTTCTTCTTAAACTTCTTGCTATTCATGTTTTTGTTTACATTACTCATATTGTTATTATTAAACTATTAATCTTCTTCATATTCAAATTCTTCATCTTCTTCCTCTTCATCTTCTTCATCATATTCTTATTTGTGACAGAGATTCCTGTACTTGTAATCTGTAAAAGTATGAATTTTTCATCCTTCCGTTCTTGCTGTCACAAAAGATTTAAGTTACAACAGTATTTGTCCGTGTTCAGTTTAGCCTGCAGCAGCAGGCATTTTCCAGGGGCACCACGAGGAGGAACGGACTCACCCCCATACACTGCTTAGTCTTCTTCTGCTTAGAATTTAGAGCATATATTTTGCTCTTCATTTTGGTCTTATACTTCATGTTCTTCTGCTTTTTGATCTTCTGCTTATTGTTCTTCTGTCTCTTGTTCTGTATCTTGTAGTTTGTCTTAAGCTTCTTTGTCCTGTTGGTGATCTTCTTCTGGGTAATCTTTTATTTTTTCTTTGTGATGGTGTTCAGGCTTGGTTGGCTTCATGCTCGTCGTCCTTGTTGTCGTCATCTTCTTCTGGGTGGTCTTTAAGGTCGTCTAATTTCCGAGAACCAGCTGACGTTACTGGAACCCGGACGGGTATCAGATGGAACAAGAGACAATGGAAGTAACGAGGACCAGCTGACTGTGCTGGAACCCGGAGGGGCAGCAGAAGGAAAAGAGGCAATGTCACAACCGAGTACCAGCTGACGTTACTGTGACATGGTTACTAAGCAGGAGGTACCTGTGCTCCAAAGCACTACCAAGGACCAGCAGACGTTGCTGGAACTCGTATACGGAGATGGAGGCACCTAGGCCAAAGGCACTGGGGAGAACCAGTTGACGGTACTGGACCCCGGACGGGTAGCAGAAGGAAAAGAGGCAATGTCACAACCGAGTACCAGCTGACGTTACTGTGACACGGTTACTAAGCAGGAGGTACCTGTGCTCCAAAGCACTACCAAGGACCAGCAGACGTTGCTGGAACTCGTATACGGAGATGGAGGCACCTAGGCCAAAGGCACTGGGGAGAACCAGTTGACGGTACTGGACCCCGGACGGGTAGCAGAAGGAAAAGAGGCAATGTCACAACCGAGTACCAGCTGACGTTACTGTGACACGGTTACTAAGCAGGAGGTACCTGTGCTCCAAAGCACTACCAAGGACCAGCAGACGTTGCTGGAACTCGTATACGGAGATGGAGGCACCTAGGCCAAAGGCACTGGGGAGAACCAGTTGACGGTACTGGACCCCGGACGGGTAGCAGAAGGAAAAGAGGCAATGTCACAACCGAGTACCAGCTGACGTTACTGTGACACGGTTACTAAGCAGGAGGTACCTGTGCTCCAAAGCACTACCAAGGACCAGCAGACGTTGCTGGAACTCGTATACGGAGATGGAGGCACCTAGGCCAAAGGCACTGGGGAGAACCAGTTGACGGTACTGGACCCCGGACGGGTAGCAGAAGGAAAAGAGGCAATGTCACAACCGAGTACCAGCTGACGTTACTGTGACACGGTTACTAAGCAGGAGGTACCTGTGCTCCAAAGCACTACCAAGGACCAGCAGACGTTGCTGGAACTCGTATACGGAGATGGAGGCACCTAGGCCAAAGGCACTGGGGAGAACCAGTTGACGGTACTGGACCCCGGACGGGTAGCAGAACGCATCCATGAAAATGTAAGTTGACAGGACGCAAGCCGTCCGCAGTTACCGAATCACACAGTCCTACAGTGGGTGCTTGTCCTATTGTCACAATGGAAACAGCCTTTATTTACATATCCCACAGCACACATAGGAATCACCTAAACTGCAGGCACCATAGAGTCGGCTAACCCAAATGCAACACGACAGCACAACTTATTGGAGGATAATTGACGTTCACACTGCCAGGAAACAGCTGTCGTGCTGTAACCAGGCTGGCCAGGAGTCAGTACCCCTGCCAATTACTTACGAGCAACAAATGGCGGTGTTGTAGCCCAGGGAGTAGAGTTCAGGTGGTAGAAAGATGAACATAACAGGAGACATGGAAAACGTTGCCAAACAGTTATTTAACCCCTTAAAGACCAAGCCATTTTGTAGGTTAAAGACCAGGCCAATTTTTACAATTCTGACCACTGTCTCTTTATGAGGTTATAACTCTGGAACGCTTCAACGGATCTTGGCGATTCTGAGATTGTTTTCTCGAGACATATTGTACTTCATGATAGTGGTAAAATTTCTTCAATATAACTTGCGTTTATTTATGAAAAAAACGGAAATATGGCAAAAAGTTTGAAAATTTTGCAATTTTCAAACTTTTAATTTTTATGCCATTAAATCAGAGAGATATGTCACAAAAATTAGTTAATAAATCACATTTCCCACATGTCTACTTTACATCAGCACAATTTTGGAACCAAAATTTTTTTTTGTTAGGAAGTTATAAGTGTTAAAAGTTGACCAGCAATTTCTCATTTTTCCAACAAAATTTACAAAACCATTTTTTTTAGGGACCACCTCACATTTGAAGTGAATTTGAGGGGTCAATATGACAGAAAATACCCAAAAGTGACACCATTCTAAAAACTGCACCCTCAACGTGTTCAAAGCCACATTCAAAAAGTTTATTAACCCTTTAGGTACTTCACAAGAATTGAAGCAATGTGGAAGGAAAAAAATTAACATATAACTTTTTTTCCCAAAATTTTTCTTTCGACACAATTTTTTAACATTTTGTCAAGGGTATCAGTAGAAAATGAACCACAATATTTGTTGTACAATTTCTCCTGAGTACAGCGATACCCCATGTGTGCGGGTAAACCACTATTTGGCCGCATGGCAGAGCTCGGAAGGGAAGCAGCGCCATTTGACTTTTTTGGCTGGAATTGAGATTGGACGCCATGTCGCATTTGGAGAGTCCCTGTGTGCCTAAACAGTGGAAACCCCCCACAAGTGACCCCATTTTGGAAACTAGACCCACCAAGTAACTTATCTAAATGTGTAGTGAGAGCTTTGAACCCCCAAGGGCTTCACAGAAGGTTATAACTAGTGTTGAGCATTCCGATACTGCAAATATCGGGTATCGGCCGATATTAGCTGTATCGGAATTCCGATTCCGAGTTCCGATATTTTCGTCTTATCGGATACCGGAATCGGGATTGTCACTGTCACTGTCAGTGTCCGTCGGTCGGGTCTGTCAGGAGTCAGCGGCACTTACCTGGCAGAAGATCTCCGGCGGTCACGTCCTGCACTGCTTCATGGCCGCCATCTTCTTTCCCCGGCGGTCACATGCAGTTTCTCGCGATAACTGCAGTGACTGCTGGGTAATCGCGGCCGTAAAGCAGTCAGTCCGATGACGTCACCGCCGGGGAAGCAGGTAATCAGCTGTGCTGCGTTGCAATGACAGGCTCTGCCTGTCATTGCGATGTAGCAGAGCTGGATCGTCGTGGGACTGTCGTTATGGACTGCGTCGGACAGGTGGTATACTGTTGGTTTGTTTTTTTTCTTTTTTTACAGGAGATCGATGGCATCGCAGGAATGAGAGAGTACAATAAAAAAAATGAAAACTGTGTTGTCTCTTTTATTTCATTAAAAGACTTTTTTCTTGCTGTCTTTTTTTTATACATTTAATAACTTTGGGATTAATAATGGATCGGTGTCTTATTGACACCTCTCCATTATTAACCGGGCTTATTGTCACCGTGCAATCAACGGTGACATTAACCCCTTATTACCCCGCTTGCCACCGCTACAGGGCAAGTGGGAAGAGCCGGGTAAAGTGCCACAATTGGCACATCTTTTGATGCGCCAAATGTGGGGCTGCTGTAGCCTGGTATTATCAGGCTGTTGAGGGCCAAAATCCATGGGCCTTGACAGTCTTTTAATACCAGGCCGCAGCAGTCTGCATTTTACTTGGCTGGTTAACAAAAATAGGGGGGATCCCCACGCCGTTTTTTTTTCGAGGGGATCCCCTATTTTTGTTAACCAGCCAAGCTAAGCAGACTGCTGTGGCCTGGTATTATCAGGCTTGCAAGGTCCATGGATATTGGATCCTTACCAGCCTGAAAAACCAGGCCTCAGCGGTCTGCTTCATCTGGCTGGTTAACAAAAATAGGGGGACCCCACGCCAATTTTTTTCGAGGGGATCCCCTATTTTTGTTAATCACCAAGTATGCAGACTGCTGTGGCCTGGTATTATCAGGCTGGCAAGGTCCATGGATCTTGGCTCCTTAACAGCCTGAAAATCCAGGCCTCAGCGGTCTGCTTCATCTGGCTGGTTAACAAAAATAGGGGGGACCCCACGCCAATTTTTTTTCGAGGGGATCCCCTATTTTTGTTAATCAGCCAAGATATGCAGACTGCTGTGGCCTGGTATTATCAGGCTGGCAAGGTCCATGGATCTTGGCTCCTTAACAGCCTGAAAATCCAGGCCTCAGCGGTCTGCTTCATCTGGCTGGTTAACAAAAATAGGGGGGACCCCACGCCAATTTTTTTCGAGGGATCCCCTATTTTTGTTAATCAGCCAAGATATGCAGACTGCTGTGGCCTGGTATTATCAGGCTGGCAAGGTCCATGGATCTTGGCTCCTTAACAGCCTGAAAATCCAGGCCTCAGCGGTCTGCTTCATCTGGCTGGTTAACAAAAATAGGGGGGACCCCACGCCAATTTTTTTCGAGGGGATCCCCTATTTTTGTTAATCAGCCAAGATATGCAGACTGCTGTGGCCTGGTATTATCAGGCTGGCAAGGTCCATGGATCTTGGCTCCTTAACAGCCTGAAAATCCAGGCCTCAGCGGTCTGCTTCATCTGGCTGGTTAACAAAAATAGGGGGGACCCCACGCCAATTTTTTTCGAGGGGATCCCCTATTTTTGTTAATCAGCCAAGATATGCAGACTGCTGTGGCCTGGTATTATCAGGCTGGCAAGGTCCATGGATCTTGGCTCCTTAACAGCCTGAAAATCCAGGCCTCAGCGGTCTGCTTCATCTGGCTGGTTAACAAAAATAGGGGGGACCCCACGCCATTTTTTTTTCGAAGGGAACCCCTATTTTTGTTAATCAGTTCCCTCTGACGTCACTGATTGTGTCCCTGGCTGACCTGAAGTGAAAGTGGAAAGCAATCAATTAAGCTTTCCACTTAAGGGCCCGTCTCACATAGCGTAATCGCTACCGTGATCGCTGCTGAGTCACTAGTTTTGTGACACAGCAGCGAGCTCACCAGCGATATCGCTGTGTGTGACATTCAGCGACGATCAGCCCCCCTGCCGGGTATCGCTGATCGTCGCTGAAATGTCAGGACCTTTGATCGCTGGTTTCCCGCTGACAGGCACACATCGCTGCGTGTGACAGGCGGGAGACCAGCGATCCGCTGGTAACCAAGGTACACAGCGGGTTTCCAGGCGCGGGGCTGTGCCTAGAAACCCGCTGTGTACCTTGGATACCAGCGCCCTGATGCAGGGAGCTGGTATCCAAGGTACATAGCGGGTTTCCAAGCGCTGCGCGGTGCCTGGAAACCCGCTGTGTACCTTGGTTACCAGCGGATCGCTGGTCTCCCGCCTGTCACACGCAGCGATGCGTGCCTGTCAGAGGGAAACCAGCGATCAAAAAAAGGTCCTGACATTTCTGCGACGATCAGCGATACCCGGCAGGGGGCTGATCGTCGCTGAATGTCACACACAGCGATATCGCTGGTGAGCTCGCTGCTGCGTCACAAAACTAGTGACTCAGCAGCGATCTCGGTAGCGATATCGCTATGTGAGACGGGCCCTTAAGCGATGTTACCCGCAGTGTCGCTGTCCCAGATCGCTGCCTGAGCTGCCTGTTTGGCGATACACCAGCGATCCTGACAAGTGCATATCGTTGTCGGGATCGCTGGTGTATCGTTATGTGACACCCAGCCTTTACTCTCCTGTCAGGCAGGAGAGGAACTCAATCATTTGGGGTTTACTGTGAGGCTGCAGCATTAGCTGCGGTCCCTGCAGTAAACATTAACCCTTTCTGAAGGATTACACCGTGGGACCTGACTGTGCATGGGATAGGTAAGAATAATTTTGCTTTTTTATTTTATTTTTATTACAGGAAATGGTTTTTGCAGTAAAATAAAAGATGGTCAAAAACATGTGTCTTTATTTCATTAAAATGATTTTTAATTAAAGTGTGTGTGTTTTATTTTTATTTCATGCAATAGGATTAATAATTGATAGTTGTCTAATTGACAGCTCTCAATTATTAACCTGGCTTAAGGTCACCTTTCAATAGCAAGGTGGCTTTAACCCCATATTAACCCATTCGCCACCGCTACAGGGCAATGGGAATAGACGGGCAAAGTGCCAGAAAGGGCGAATCTAATTATAGATTTGTCTTTCCTGGGGTGTCTGGGGCAGATGTTAGTAGCCGGGGGGGGCAAAAATAATGGTCCCTCTCTGGGCTATTATTATCTGCCCCCACTCACTGGCTTTGTCTGTCTGGTTGCGAAAATAGGGCGGGAGCCCACGCATTTTTTTTCAGCAATTTTACACCTCATATATATATATACATGTCATTGAATTTGTGACACATATATATATATATTTATATTTGTAGTTCATACACTTCTACATAGTATAATAGCCGCTAATTCAATTGCCGGCTTTTGTGAAAATGCAGAACCCGACATGAAATGACACTTGGTGTACATAGGGTTAACCATGTCTTTTCATGTCCTTTGCTATCTAATTTGCACAAACAATTAAATCAGACTATGTGTGCAAAATTTCACACCTGTAGGGGTTAATTAAAGGTGTAAATTCGTAGCAAAAAAGTCCGTTTTTTTTACAACGAATTTACACCTTTAATTAACCCCTACAGGTGTGAAATTTTGCACACATAGTCTGATTTAATTGTTTGTGCAAATTAGATAGCAAAGGACATGAAAAGACATGGTTAACCCTATGTACACCAAGTGTCATTTCATGTCGGGTGACCCGACATGAAATGACACTTGGTGTACATAGGGTTAACCATGTCTTTTCATGTCCTTTGCTATCTAAGGCCGGAGTCACACTGGCGACAAAATCGGACGACTGCAATGCGATGAAATATCGCATTGCAGTCGGACCTATGTTAATCTATGGAGCAGCTCCCAGTATCAGATTTTTTGTGGTCCGTTTTAAACGTCCGTGTACAATCGCAGCATGCTGCGATTGTCACCGATTGTCGGTCGACAATCGCCAATGCAAGTCTATGGGAGCGATGAAAAATCTGATTACAAACGGACCACACTGTGTGACTTGCGATGAAATCGCATCGGTGTCCTTTAGAAAAGCCGGCAATTCATCCCCGCCTATACTGTAAAATCACACTGACAGCTTTAATAAAGACTAGAAAGAATAGATATATACACATAGAACACATACATATATATATACATGTCATTGTGACATGTATATATACATATATTTATAGTTCCTAGACTTCTACATACTGTAATAGCCGCTAATTCAATTGCCGGGTTTTGTGAAATCACAGAAGCCGACATGAAATGATACATTGTTTCCACACATTTAACCATGTAATTTCATGTATTTTTATATATGTTTGAAACATACAATTACATGAGTGTATTTGTGCAAAATTTCAGACATGTAGGGGTTAATTAAAGGTGTAATTTCGTTGAAAAAAAATGCGTGGGCTCCCGCTGTATTTTCTCCACCAGACAGACAAAGCAAGCGAGTGGGGCAGATAATAATAGCCAAGGGAAGGTGCATTTTTTTTGTGCCCCCCCTGGCTACTAACATCTGCCCCCAGACACCCCAGAAAGGGCAAATCTATAATTAGATTCGCCCTTTCTGGCACTTTGCCCGTCTATTCCCATTGCCCTGATTTAATAGTCTGATTTAATTGTTTGTGCAAATCAGATAGCAAACGACATGAAAAGACATGGTTAACCCTATGTACACCAAGTGTCATTTCATGTCGGGTGCTTCTGTCTTTTCACTGAAGCCGGCTTTACCCGGCAATTGAATGAGAGGATATTTTACTATGTAGAAGTGTATAAACTATACATATATGTATATATATATGTCACAATGACATGTATATATATATATATATGTATTCTATGTGCGTATATTTAGTGTTTACAAGGAAAGAATGGGTTTTTTTTAGTTGCGATATTTTGTTCCCATAGACTTACATGGGACTTCCGGTATCGGTATCGGGTATCGCCGATATTTTAGTGATATCGGCGATACCATTCCGATTCCGATACTTTAGGATATCGGAAAGTATCGCTCAACTCTAGTTATAACGTAGAGCCGTAAAATTAAAAAATCATATTTTTTCCACAAAAATGATCTTTTCATCCCAATTTTTATTTTCCAAAGGATAAAAGGACCCCAAAAGTTATTGTGCAATTAGTCCTGAGTACGCTGATATCCCATATGTGGGGGTAAACCACTATTTGGGTGCATGGCAGAGCTCGGAAGGGAAGCAGCGCCATTTGACTTTTTTGGCTGGAATTGAGATTGGACGCCATGTCGTATTTGGAGAGCCCCTGTGTGCCTAAACAGTGGAAACCCCCCACAAGTAACCCCATTTTGGAAACTAGACCCCCCAAGGAACTTATCTAGATGTGTGGTGAGAGCTTTGAACCCCCAAGGGCTTCACAGAAGGTTATAACGTAGAGCTGTAAAATTAAAAAATCATATCTTTTCCACTAAAATGATCTTTCCACCCCCAATTTTTATTTTCCAAAGGGTAAAAGGACCCCAAAAGTTATTGTGCAATTTGTCCTGAGTACGCTTATACCCCATATGTGGGGGTAAACCACTATTTGGGCACATGGCAGAGCTTGGAAGGGAAGCAGCGCCATTTGACTTTTTTGGCTGGAATTGAGATTGGACGCCATGTCGCATTTGGAGAGTCCCTGTGTGCCTAAACAGTGGAAACCCCCCACAAGTGACCCCATTTTGGAAACTAGACCCCCCAAGGAACTTATCTAGATGTGTGGTGAAAGCTTTGAACCCCCAAGGGCTTCACAGAAGGTTATAACGTAGAGCAGTAAAATTAAAAAATCATATCTTTTCCACAAAAATGATCTTTCCACCCCCAATTGTTATTTTCCAAAGGGTAACAGGACCCCAGAAGTTATTGTGCAATTTGTCCTGAGTACGCCGATACCCCATATGTGGGGGTAAACCACTATTTTGACGCATGGCAGAGCTGGAAAGGGAAGGAGCGCCTTTTTCAAATGCAGATTTTGATGGAATGGTCTGTGGGTGTCATGTCACGTTTGGAAAGCCCCTGATGTGCCTAAACAGTAGAAACCCCCCACAAGTGACTCCATTTTGGAAACTAGACCCCCCAAGGAACTTATCTAGATGTGTGGTGAGACTTTGAACCCCCAAGTGCTTCACAGAAGTTTATAATGTAGAGCCGTGAAAATAAAAATATCATATTTTTTTCCACAAAAATAATCTTTTTGCCCCCAAATTTTTATTTTTATAAGGGTAACAGGAGAAATAGGACCCCAAAAGCTATTGTGCAATTTGTCCTGAGAATGCTGATATCCCATATGTGGGGGGGCACCACTATTTTGACGCATGGCAGAGCTCGGAAGGGAAGGAGCACCGTTTTTAAATGCAGACTTTGATGAATGGTCTGCGGGTGTCATGTCACGTTTGGAAAGCCCCTGATGTGCCTAAACAGTAGAAACACCCCACAAGTGACTCCATTTGGAAACTAGACCCCCCCAAGGAACTTATCTAGATGTGTGGTGAGCACTTTGAACCCCCAAGTGCTTCACAGAAGTTTATAACTTAGAGCCGTGAAAATAAAAATAATCATTTTTTTTCCACAAAAATAATCTTTTTGCCCCAAATTTTTATTTTTCTAAGGGTAACAGGAGAAATAGGGCCCCAAAAGCTATTGTGCATTTTGTCCTGAGTACGCTGATACCCCATATGTGGGGGGAACCACTGTGATCGCCTTACTGCGATCTTTGGGAGGCACAATGAACAAATCCACAAAAGGTGAAGAATTGGTTTTCTTTTTTGCGCCGTTCCTCGTGCGGTATTAGTGATTAGGCGACTTTATTCCTCGGATCGGTGTGATTACAGCGATACCAGATTTATACTCTTTTTTCATGTTTAGCTTCTGTCACACACTAAAAGATGCTTTTTTTTTAATAATTTTTTGTAAGAAATTTTTGCATCGCCGTATTTTGAGAGCTATAATTTTTCCATATTTCGGCCGACAGAGTTATCTATGGCTTATTTTTGCGGGACGAGCTGACGTTTTTTTGGTACCATATTCGGGCACATAACGTTTTTTGATCGTTTCCTATTCCGATTTTTGTGGAATCAGAATGAACAAAAACCAGCAATTCAGGAATTGTTTTTTTTTTTTTTTTTCCTCCGTTCCGTGTGTGGTAAAATTGATAAAGCAGCTTTATTCTTCGGGTCACTACGGTTACGGCGATTCCTCATTTATATATTTTTTTTTATGTTTTGGCGTTTTTTACACAATAAAAAATTTTATAGAAAAAATAATTATTTTTGCATCAGTTTATTCCGCGAGCTATAACTTTTTTATTTTTTCGCTGATGATGCTGTATAGCAGCTTGTTTTTTGCGGGACAAGATGACTTTTCAGCGGTACCATGATTATTTATATCTGACTTTTTGATCGCGTGTTATTGCACTTTTTCCAAGCGGTGTAATGATACCGCTTGGAAAAAGTATAATTTACTACTTTTTTGTGGTTTTTTTTTACGGATTTCACTGAAGGGGTTAACTAGGGTTACGCTTTTATAGATGGGATTTTTACGGACGTGGCGATACCTAACATGTGTATGTTTTTTGTTTTTATTTTTTTTATTACATAAAAATGTGTATTTTTTAGGGGATTTTTTTAAAATTATTTTTTAATATTTTTTTTACAATTTTTTTTAAAAAAATGATTTTTTTTAACTTGTCCCTTTATGGGACTTTCACTTTTTTTACATTTTATTGCAGTTACAATGCATTGCAATGCTCTGGCATTGCAATGCATTGTACCTATGGGGAAAGCTGCTGTGACATGATCACAGCAGCTTCCCGTAGCTAGATGACCCGGAGGTTGTCATGACAACCCCCGGGTCATCAAGGCAGAGATCAGGCCCTGCAAATACATTGCGGTGGCGCTGATCTGAGGCAGAGGGAGCTCCCGACCCTCTGCCTCCCCCCCTGAGCTCTGCGATCGCGCTGGATCGCAGCAGTCAGGGGGTTAACAGCCAGGGGCGGTGGGGGCTCCGCTCCTGGCTGTCAGTGCAGGAAGCCTGGCCACTGCAGCGCCGGCTCCTGCACTGATCGCGCTGGGGAAGCTGAAATTTCAGCTTCTCCTGCACGATCCTGCTGTGTTTGGTCAGTCAGATTGACTGACCAATCACAGCGCTGTGGGTGCGGGGACCGACAGCAAAGGTCCCCGCACCGCTTGCCGTGCCTGTCAGCTGTCTGTGACAGCTGTCGGCACTGGTCTAACACTGCGTGTTTACACGCAGTGGTAGATCAAAGCCATGACGTGCAGAGTCCGTCCTGGTGCCGGAACTGGCACCTTGCCATGACGGACTCTGCACGTCAGTAGACATTAAGGGGTTAATCTGAAAACGGACAGGCAAATTCAGGTGAGATCCATGCCTTGTTCATTTTCAGAAAAGTAAGCCGGTCTACATTCTCTGAGGATAGTCGCATGCGACGGTCTGTTAGTACACCACCTGCAGCACTAAAGAGCGCTCAGATAATACACAGGCAGCAGGGCAAGCCAGCACCTCCAATGCATACTGGCTAAGCTCTGGCCATGTATCCAACTTAGAGACCCAAAATTTGAAAGGGGAAGAGGCATCTGGGAGTACACTTAGAGGGAAAGACAAGTAGTCTGTCACATCTATGGAAACGTTGCTTCCTGGTGACTGGAGCCGTCTCGGATGGTGTAGACCTTGCTGGCGCTGTCACAAAACTTCGCCACATTTGTAACATACAGCTCTTGCCCTGTGCAGAGGTGCTGCTTGTGCTCCCTCTTGTTGTAGAGGTGTCTACACTGCCTCGACGCACAGAGCTGCTTTGTAAAGCAGTAGCAGCAGCAAATCTCTCGGCTGGAATGGACAACAGTATGGATTGCACCAGTGTGTCTTGGTACTCCCGCATTTTACGGTCACGGTTCACCGGTGTGATGAGGGTTTGTAAGTTGTCCCGGTAGCGAGGGTCTAGGAGGGTGTACACCCAATAATCTGACGTGGTGAGAATGTGGGCGATGCGGCGGTCGTTTTTCAGGCACTGAAGCATGAAATCAACCATGTGCTGCAGACTCCCAACTGGCCAACAAAAGCTGTCCTCTGGAAGAGGCGTCATCTCTGCCTCCTCTGCATCACCCCACCCTCGCTCTACATACTGACTAGAGCGTTGTGTACCTCCCTCTGTAGGGATTTCTTCCTCCTCCATTAACTCCTCCTCCTCCTCATCCTCCTCACAAAGTGAGCCCTGCCCAGCCCTTTGTGAGGAACCACGTTGCGCTGACTGTCCTGAAGGTAATTGAATTTGTGACTCCTCATCCTCCACCTCTTCCAAAACCTCTTCCTTTAGTGCTTTCAGTGATTTCTGAAGCAGGCAGATAAGGGGGACAATCATGCTGACTAGTGCATCATCTGCACTCGCCATCCGCGTTGAGACATCAAACGCACGCAAAACGTCGCAGATGTCCTTCATAGAGGCCCACTCAGTAGTGGTGAAGTGTGGACGGCGCAAAGAGCGACTTGATTGCGCCTGATGCAGCTGATACTCCATTACTGCTGTCTGCTGCTCACACAACCGCTCCAACATATGTAACGTGGAATTCCACCTGGTGGGTACGTCACATATGATGCGATGTTCAGGAAGGCGAAATCGGCATTGCAGAGCAGCAATGCGCGATCTGGCTATGCTGGAACGTCGCAAGTGAGCGCACTCTAGGCGGACCTTCTGCAGCAGTCCAGCAAGATCCGGATAGTCCCTCAAAAAACTCTGCACGACCAAGTTGAGCACATGTGCCAGACATGGTATGTGAGTAAGGTTGCCAAGGCCCAGAGCTGCCACCAGATTTCGGCCATTGTCACACACTACCAAGCCTGGCTGGAGATTCGCAGGCAAAAACCACACGTCGCTCTCCTGCTTGATGGCATTCCAGACCTCCTGCGCTGTGTGGCTTAGATTCCCCATTGAAATCATTTTCAGGACGGCCTGTTGACGTTTGGCCACGGCTGTGCTCATATCGGTCGCAACAGGTAAGCGTTCACGGGTCCATGTGGAGGTATACCGTGACGGCTCGTGCAGCGATGATTCTGAGGAACTGGAGTAGGAGGAGGAATCAATGTGTACAGACTGGATTCCTGCAAGCCTTGGAGTTGGCAGAACACGTACAGCACCACTGGCAAGATCTGTACCCGGCTCCACAACATTGACCCAATGGGCAGTGAGGGAAAGGTATCGTCCCTGGCCATGGGTACTGGTCCACGCATCGGTGGTCAGGTGGACCCTGCTACTGACGGCGTTTAGTAGCGCATGTTTAATGTTTCCCTCGACATGTTTTTGCAGAGCAGGGACGGCTTGCCTGCTGAAATAAAATCGGCTTGGCACATTATATTGTGGGACTGCCAATGCCATTAAGTTCCTGAAACTGTCAGTCTCCACCAGCCTGAATGACAGCATTTCAAGGGACAGGAGTTTTGCAATGCCAGCATTCAGAGCCTGTGCTCGTGGATGGTTTGCCGAGTATGGCCGTCTTTTATCCCATACCTGTGGTACCGATGGCTGTTTTGTGGCCTGGGAGTGTGACGATGACTGTGAACTTGCTGCTGTGGGTGGAATAACAGTTTGTCTATGGACAACAGTGACCGAGGTTCTTCCATGGAGATCCTGTGAGGAAGCCGAACCAGGTGTGTGTGAGCTGGAGGTAGAGGCTCCAACACGACCTGAAGATGTAGGTGCTGCTGTAGGTTGGCCTACATCTCCAGTGTGTCTTTGTAACTCACCTACGTGCTTTGTCCGTACATGTTTCCACATATTTGTGGTATTCAGGTTACTGATATTTTTACCTCTTTTGACTTTTTGCTTACACAGCTTGCATTTAACATAGCAAATACCATCTACTAGTCTGTCAAAAAAGGACCACGCAGTGCAAGTCATGGAAGCGCCAATTTTGACATTTGTAAGAGAACTGCTCCCAACAGGTGCCAAACTGGAGGCTACAGGCAAGCGAGTCTGCAGCCTACCTCTCCCTCCTCTTTGTACCGTTGGGCCAATCTCTTCCTCAGAGCTGCTCCCACCACCTTCCTGTTGCTCACGCCATGTTGGGTCTCGGACTTCATCATCTCCACTACCCTCTTCCAACACCTGCTGCTGTTGGATGGTCTGGGCAGCACCATGCTCCACAAAACCTGGCACCTGAGTCTCATCATCATCATGAGATGCGTTCTGTGGTGTGCTGTCCATCGGCACTGGCTCACCCGCCTCTTCAGATTGAGAGAGACACAGCTGTTGCGCATCACTGCATACTCCCTCTTCTTCAAATTGCAGAATGCTGCTTGCCTGTGCCCGTGTTTGCGAGCCAACAGATTCTGAGAACAGAAGCAGAGACTCAGCTGGCTCCTGTACAGAATTCTCTGACTGCCTGGGCAATTTGACAGGCGGTGAACAGACAGATGGTTGCTCAACAGTGTTGTGTTCCTGAGAGGAGGTGGAAGGAATTGAAGTCGATGCATTGGCTGCCATCCAACCAACAACGGCTTCAATTTGTTCTTCCTGCAGCAGGGGGGCACGCCGAACTCCTACCAAAGTGCGCATAAAGGAACGCTCACGGGGAAAAGTGGTGGATGCTGTGTCACTGAGGGCGGCAGCAGCCACAGAATCCCCACGTCCTCTCCCTGCTGAAACTCCACGGCCACAACCACGTGCCTTACTCACTGACTTCTTCATCTTAGTAGATTGATAAAGAAAGTCAGAAAAGTTATAAGGCCTAAGTGTGGTTATTACGCAGAGACTGAAGTGAACACTGAAACACAACTGTTCACAATCTGTGAAAGGCTACTCCTTTGTCTACTTCTATAGTGTTTGCAACCAATGTATTGGATACGGATGGAAGAGCGTCACACTAATAGATTATATTTATTTTAAATGGAATGGAGCAGAACCAATTGGAGAGAAATGACAAGGATGAGGACTGAGACACGCTCAGCAGAGTACAAGCAGCAGTGCTTGAACAAGTAACTGGAGCGTGATGTGCACTCAAAAAATAAAAAACACAGACTGAAGTGAACACTGAAACACAACTGTTCACAATCTGTGAAAGGCTACTCCTTTGTCTACTTCTATAGTGTTTGCAACCAATGTATTGGATACGGATGGAAGCGCGTCACACTAATAGATTATATTTATTTTAAATGGAATGGAGCAGAACCAATTGGAGAGAAATGACAAGGATGAGGAACTGAGACACGCTCAGCAGAGTACAAGCAGCAGTGCTTGAACAAGTAACTGGAGCGTGATGTGCACTCAAAAAATAAAAAACACAGACTGAAGTGAACACTGAAACACAACTGTTCACAATCTGTGAAAGGCTACTCCTTTGTCTACTTCTATAGTGTTTGCAACCAATGTATTGGATACGGATGGAAGCGCGTCACATATAGATTTATTTATTTTATGAATGGAGCAGAACCAATTGGATGAGAAATACAAGAATGAGACTGATGACACGTCAGATGTACAAGCAGCAGTGCTTGAACAAGTAAACTGGAGCGTGATGTGCACTCAAAATAATAAAACACAACTGAAGTGACAGAAAACAACTGTTCACATCTGTGAGGCTACCTTTGTCTAATCTATAGTGTTTGCAACCAATATATTGGATACGGATGGAAGCGCGTCACACTAAAATTTAAATTGCATGGAGCAGCAAGAATTACACTGAAGAAAAAAAAAAGAGTCTGTGAGTGACACGTGCAGATGCCTACAGACAGCGTTGCATGCAGAGCAAACTGCAGCGTCACCTGCACTCACACACACCTTGCAGAGCTGTTAAAACAACACTGCAGGCAAAAGGAAGCTTTACACAGCGGTTGGTGCTAGCCTGCCTAAAGCACTTTACACTAAATCGCAATCTCTAACTGTCCCTCAGAGTCAGCACAGCAGCGTTCTGTCCCTTACTGAATTCACAGCACAGAGACGCTAAAATGGCGGCGGCGCCTTTTATAGTGCATTCTGACATCATTTCAGCATCCAATCACAGCCATGCCATTAGTTAGCATGACCGCAGCAGTACAGGATGTGCCCACACTTCTTAGGATTCCTCATTGGCTGACTAAAATCACATTGCCTCTCAAAGAATTATGGGAACTTCCGATTCCGGTATACGATATATGGAAAATATCGGAACTAAGTATCGAAAGTCCGATACAGCTAATATCGGCCGATACCCGATACTTGCGGTATCGTATCGCTCAACACTATCTGTGAGGTTATTTTTTTTTGAGTGCAGATCCTGCTCCATTTAGTTCTTCAACCACTGCTGCTTGTACTCTGCTGAGCGTGTCGTCACTGCTCATCCTTTACATTTTTCTCTAATTGCGCTGCTACATTCTATTTAAAAAAATCAATCTATTAGTGTGATGTGCTTCCATCGTATCCAATACATTGGTTGCAAACAGTATAGAAGTCCACAAAGGAGCCTTTCAAGTGTGAACAGTTGTGTGCAGTGTTCACTGTAGTCTTGAGGTTTATTTTTTGAAGTGCAGATCCCGCTCCATTTAGTTTCTTCAACCACTGCTGCTTGTACTCTGCTGAGCGTGTTCACTGCCTCATCCTTACATTTTTCTCTAATTGTTGCTGCTACATTATATTTCAAATAATTCAAATCTATTAGTGTGACGTGCTTCCATCATTATCCAATACATTGGTTGCAAACAATATAGAAGTACACAAACGGGCCTTTCACAGCTGCTGAACAGTTGTGTGCATTGTTTACTGTAGTCATAGGGTTTCAATTTTTGAATTCTGATCCCGCTCAAGTTATTTCTTCAACCACCGCTGCTTGTACTCTGCTGAGCGTGTGTCACTGCCTCATCCTTGACAGTTTTCTCTAATTGTTGCTGCTACATTATATTTAAAAAATTCAAATCTATTAGTGTGACGTGCTTCCATCCAGTTATCCAATACATTGGTTGCAAACAATATAGAAGTACACAAACGGGCCTTTCACAGCTGTGAACAGTTGTGTGCATTGTTTACTGTAGTCATGTGGTTTTTATTTTTTCAATTCAGATCCGCTCCAGTTATTTCTTCAACCACCGCTGCTTGTACTCTGCTGAGCGTGTCTCACTGCCTCATCCTTTACATTTTTCTCAAGTTGTTGCTGCTACATTTATTTAAAAAAAATCAAATCTATTAGTGTGACGTGCTTTCATCTATCCAATACATTGGTTGCAAACATATAGAAGTCCAAAAGGGCCTTTCAAGATAGTGAACAGTTGTGTGCAGTGTTCACTGTAGTCAGTGAGTTTTTTTTTGAGTGCAGATCCTGCTCCATTTAGTTTCTTCAACCACTGCTGCTTGTACTCTGCTGAGCGTGTCTCACTGCCTCATCCTTTACATTTTCTCTAATTGTTGCTGCTACATTATATTTCAAATAATTCAAATCTATTAGTGTGACGTGCTTCCATCATTATCCAATACATTGGTTGCAAACACTATAGAAGTACACAAACGGGCCTTTCACAGCTGCTGAACAGTTGTGTGCATTGTTTACTGTAGTCAGAGGGTTTCAATTTTTGAATTCTGATCCCGCTCAAGTTATTTCTTCAACCACCGCTGCTTGTACTCTGCTGAGCGTGTGTCACTGCCTCATCCTTGACAGTTTTCTCTAATTGTTGCTGCTACATTATATTTCAAATAATTCAAATCTATTAGTGTGACGTGCTTCCATCATTATCCAATACATTGGTTGCAAACAATATAGAAGTACACAAACGGGCCTTTCACAGCTACTGAACAGTTGTGTGCATTGTTTACTGTAGTCAGAGGTTCTCATTTTTGGAGTGCAGATCCCGCTCCAGTTAGTTATTCAAACACTGCTGCTTGTACTCTGCTGAGCGTGTCTCACTGCCTCATCCTTGACATTTTTCTCGAATTGGTGCTGCTCCATTCTATTTCAAATAACTCAAATCTATTAGTGTGACGCGCTTCCATCTGTATACAATACTTTGGTTGCAAACAGCCTTTTTGTTAAGGTACAGTATTATATCGACATTGTACAGGTGTTGCTATTCAGTCTGATAACTAGATATCATTCACCTTTTCTATCAGTTGTCGTTATTTCAGCACCACTTGCAGGTATATATTTAGCTATTGTGACTATGCACTATTGAGTTTAACAAGGTAATGCATGATTTTTGTTACCGATTCTCATTTTTACATGATGGACCTTTATGATATGGGTTGTTAAATTTGTATTTAAATATGTATTTTTTCAAATGACACAAATATAGTAATGTTGAAGAGGACTAGTCCTACATCCATTGTTTCCACAATATTACAGGTGTACATCACGTTCCTTAATCAACAATGGATTATTAAATTTACTTGTATGCTTTTATTTAAAAGCCAAGAACACTGAAGGCTAACCTTCAGTGCAGTTCGCACTGCAGCTGTTGTCAAAGTTCAACCCACATTATGCACTTCCAACATTGCAGCATTTGAGGCATGATGTGAGTTGGATTTGTCTAAGTTATGGAGTGACAAGGTTCACCATCAGCACCCTATAGCATAAGTAGGCTTTTGTGTTAGCATTTGTGTTCCACATGTGATATCTGCAGTAATATGTCACAATTATTTTGTTACAGATTTGTGACAAAGACTAATAATTTTATGGTTTTAAAGGTGACGTTTCACTTGTTTACAGTTTAGAAATAAGGGTGTAGCCTCTTATCTATGTGTAGCAGTAGGCACTTTAACATGTCATGTTTTTTTCAACATGTGTAGCTAGCTAGCAGTAATTTTTGCCGGACACACAGCAGGGGAACAGCAGGCGTTACTGAACCCCAAAACACATCAGCGATTTTTTTGATCTGTGCATCCAACACTTGTGAGCAGCAACTGGCAGTGTTGTAGCCCAGGGAGTAGAGTTCAGGTGGTAGAAAGATGAACATAACAGGAGACATGGATAACGTTGCCAACCAGTTATTTAATCTGAAACCGGACAGGCAAATTCATGCGAGATCCATGCCTTGTTCATTTTCAGAAAACTAAACCGGTCTACATTAACGGAGGATAGTCGCATGCTACGGTCTGTTAGTACACCACCTGCAGCACTAAAGAAGCGCTCCGATAATACACTGGCAGCAGGGCAAGCCAGCACCTCCAATGCATACTGGCTAAGCTCTGGCCATGTATCCAGCTTAGAGACCCAAAACTTGAATGGGGAAGAGCCATCTGGGAGTACACTGAGAGGCCAAGACATGTAGTCTGTCACCATCTTACGGAAACTTTGCCTCCTGCTGAGTGGAGCCGTCTCGGATGGTGTAGACATTGGTGGCGCTGCCACAAAACTTCGCCACATTTGGAACATACTGGTCTTGCTGTTGTGAATGTGATAGAAATGAATTCAGAGCAGAAGCTCCCTCTGGTGGTTACAAACAGTACTGAACTATCCAATGAAGATTGTGAAGATTGGAGATCAGGTGTTACTGACTGGTCTTATATAAGGGATGTTCCCTCCCATCAGGGTTGACGGTGATCAATTGTTCTGGTCTCATCTTTGATTCCTGTACACTTTGTAGCTTGCTGTTTCGTGCCTGCATCTTTTGCTAACAGATAAGACATTTTCTTCTTTTATTTATTTTATTTTTTTTTGGCATATTGTCCTGCACTTCTGTGGGGGTCTGCCGGGTCCCCTTGGGGGTTTGTGCTCCTCTCAGTTTATTTCAGCCACTGTTGTTTGTTCATTTTCCTTTTCCAGTTTTTTCTGTGGCTGCTGTTTAGTTTTTGTTACACCAGAGAACTAATTAAGGTGGTAGAGGTCGTGTGATCTCAGGTGTTTTTGTAATTAGTAGAGTTGGTACTTTTCAGTGTTTTTTTGTGATTGCAGAAAGTGCCCTTCCTATCCTTTTCTATTTATGAAGTTTGGGCCCCAACATTTGCTCATACAATTTTCTGTCTGTGTCAGTATTTCTTCTTGTCTAACCGCCATTACATGTTTGGGGGCTTTCTATGTTCTTTGTGGATCTGCTCCGGGGCAGATAGCTTTCCTCTTTCTATCTTTAGGTATAGTTAGCTTCTCAGGCTGTGACGAGGCGTCTAGGACCAACTTAGGTACGCTCCACGGCTGCCTTTAGTTATGGTGGTTAGTCAGGGTACTGCAATCCCATAGATTCCAACCTCTCTGGTTTGTATTGCCTTTTTTGCCTGCTCTCCTCAGCTACCAAATCATAACATCTTGCCCTGTGCAGAGGCGCTGCTTGTGCTCCCTCTTGTTGCAGAGCTGTCTCCACTGCCTCGACGCACAGAGCTGCTTTGTAAAGCAGTAGTAGCAGCAGTGCTCTCGGCTGGAATGGAGAACATTATGGAATGCACCAGTGTGTCTTGGTACTCCCGCATTTTACGCTCCCGGTTCAACGGTGTGATGAGGCTTTGTAAGTTGTCCCGGTAGCGAGGGTCTAGGAGGGTGGACACCCAATAATCAGACGTGGTGAGAATGTGGGCGATGCGGCGGTCGTTTCTCAGGCACTGCAGCATGAAGTCAACCATGTGCTGCAGACTCCCAACTGGCCAAGAAAACGCTGTCCCCTGCAAGAGGCGTCATCTCTGCCTGCTCTGCATCACTCCACCCTCGCTATACATACTGACTAGAGCGTTGTGTACCTCCCTCTGGAGCGATGTCTTCCTCCTCCATTGACTCCTCCTCATCCTCCTCACAAAGTGAGCCCTGCCCAGCCCTTTGTGAGGAACCACGTTGCGCTCACTGTCCAGAAGGTGATGGAATTTGTGACTCCTCATCCTCCACCTCTTCCAAAACCTCATCCCTTAGTGCTTGCATTGTTTTTTTGAAGCAGGCAGACAAGGGGGACAGTCAGGCTGACTAGTGCATCATCTGCACTCGCCATCCGCGTTGACTCATCAAACGCATGGAAAACGTGGCAGATGTCCTTCATAGAGTCCTTCGCCAGTCCTTACACTGGCTGCCCATTCATTATAGTATCCAATTCAAAGTACTGGTTGTCACCCACAAAGCTCTCCACAGTGCAGCACCCCCCTACATCTCCTCCCTCATTTCTATCTATCGGCCTAACCGACTGCTGCGCTCTGCAAACGACCTTCAACTAACCTCTGCACTAATCCGTACCTCCCACTCCCGAATACAAGACTTCTCCCGTGCTACGCCAATCCTCTGGAATGCTCTACCACAAGAAATTAGGACTATCCGCAATTAGCATGGTTTCAGGCGCTCCCTCAAAAGACATTTGTTCAGCGCGGCTATCACATTCACTAATCAAAGTCATTCTATGTGTAAGTCTGTGTGTGTAGCCCATTCACTATCTCCATCCATCCATCACTCCCTCAAAATGGCTGGACCATCATTGTAAATACACCATTGTATATAAACACCTGTACTTTGTATATCCCCCCACACCTCATTGTAGATTGTAAGCTGTCACGAGCAGGGGCGGCTTATATTGCTTTAATTATTGTATTGTTAACGTTGTTACTTATGACTTGTGTTCTGAAACTGTTAAACTGTAAAGCGCTGCGGAATATGTTGGCGCTATATAAATAAAGATTATTATTATTATATATTATTATAGAGGCCCAGTCAGTAGTGGTGAAGTGTGAACGGCGCAAATTGCGAGTTGATTGCGCCTGATGCAGCTGATACTCCATTACTGTTTGCTGCTGCTCACACAACCCGCTCCAACATATGTAATGTCGAATTCCACCTGGTGGGTACGTGACATATGATGCGATGTTCAGGAAGGCGAAATCGGCGTTGCAGAGCTGCAATCAGCAATCTGGCCATGCTGGAACGTCGCAAGTGAGCGCACTCTAGGCGGACCTTGTGAAGCAGTGCATCAAGATCCGGATAGTCCCTCAAAAAACTCTGCACGACCAAGTTGAGCACATGTGACAGACATGGTATGTGAGTGAGGTTGCCAAGGCCCAGAGCTGCCACCAGATTTCGGTCATTGTCACACACTACCAAGCCTGGCTGGAGATTCGCTGCCAAAAACCACACGTCGCTCTCCTGCTTGATGGCATTCCAGAGCTCCTGCGCTGTGTGGCTTCGATTCCACATGGAAATTAATTTCAGGACGGCCTGTTGATGTTTGGACACGGCTGTGCTCATATCGCTCGAAACAGGTAAGCGTTCACGGGTCCATATGGAGGTAGACCGTGACGGCTCCTGCAGCGATGATTCTGAGGAACTGGAGTAGGAGGAGGAGTCAATGTGTACAGACTTGATTATTGCAATCCTTGGAGTTGGCAGAACACGTACAGCGCCACTCGCAAGATCAGTACCCGGCTCCACAACATTGACCCAATGGGCAGTGAGGGAAAGTTATCGTCCCTGGCCATGGGTGTTAGAACCCTACTTGTTAGGTTTTGTTTCAGTTTGATGGTCACATGAACTTTTTTCCCTATTTTGTCTGGCTCCGCCCTTCTGGCTTTGCTTGACTTCATTGTATTATCTACTGTTAAGCTAGCCGGGTGCTTAGGTGCCTTAGGCTACTTTCACACTTGCGTTTTTTAGCACTGCGCATCGTGCGCTATTGGTCGCATGCGCAATGTTCCCCTATCATTAACATGGCGGGCGCAGTGTCTTGCGCTTTCACGCGCTCATTAGCGTTTGGCGTGCGCTGCGCATTTTCCAGGTGTGCGCCCAGACGCGCTAGACGCTACATTTTGCATTTTTTTTTCCGGCACACCTATTTAAAAATGCGCGTGCGCACGTGTGCGCAAAAAAATAACATTGGCGTCTATGTGGGCGCTGGCGTGCGCGTGCCTTTGCGATTGTCAGCGCTTGTGCGCGCAAGCGATTTTTTAGTAAACATTGTCTAGACACTTGTCCAATGACCCCCTAGACAAGATACATTGTTTGTGAGGAGTCTAGATAAAAGTAGTATAGATTAAAGGAAGGTGTCAGTGCCACACAGACCCCTACACAGACTGCCTGGAGACTGCATGCTGATAAGACCTGAAGATACAGCCTGGATCCCTATAAAAAGGCCTGCAAACAGCGTGCACCAAACTACACTGCCTGGAGATTGGAGCTGGACACTGGACGATTCATCTTGGACCACAACAGCCTGGATATTGCCTGGAGACACTGTGCCTGGACTCAAGACCTATCCAAAGTGCAAGAATGTGAATATTCTTTAACCAAATGACAGGCTGTCCTTATAATGTAATATGTGCTCATGTAATTTTTTTTTTTTTTTGCAGCATGTCTTCTGGATCAGAATATTCACCATCCCGGCAAGAACTGGCCGAAGCAGAGCATGATGTGAGTATCTTCCTGCCTTTGGGTAAGTATAGCTGCAGAATCTACAAATGGCTAAAATTTGTGTTTCCTTTTCAGACATCATCGTCGGACACGGGCATTGAGGAGTCTCAGCAGGAGCAGTCGCAGCCGAGTCAAGTCCCGGTGGCGAGACGGAATGTAAATATATAGCCTTTGAATGTCTATTTCTTTTCTACTCCTATTGTTCTTTTATTTTTAAAAAATATACAAGATTGTAATTTTTATTTTGTTTCTTCTAGGTTCCACAACGGGACGACGACCTGTATGTGGATAATGAGGCCCTCATCTCCCAGGTACATGAGCGTGTCCCGTTGTGGGACAGCCGTGATCCGCAGTACAAGGACAATGTGGTGACCCGGCGGCTATGGAATGAGGTGGCCGCAGCGTTGATGGATGGCTGGGACAGCGCCTCTCCAAACCTGAAAAAGGCGTTTAGTAAGTATTTTCATTCTCTGTAATGCTGCACTCACTGTTGTTCCTGAGGCCACTGATGGGTTTACTGGCAGATATATTCTGCCAGTAAACCCAACAGTGCCCTATGGTTCAACACTGACTGCCCTGTGTATGCTCTTGCAATGTGTTCTGCATTCTAGTGTTTGTTTTTATGCTCCACTCACTGTTGTTCCTGAGGCCACTGATGGGTTTACTGGCAGATATATTCTGCCAGTAACCCAACAGTGCCCTATGGTTCAACACTGACGCCCTGTGTATGCTCTTGCAATGTGTTCTGCATTCTAGTGTTTGTTTTTATGCTGCACTCACTGTTGTTCCTGAGGCCACTGATGGGTTTACTGGCAGATATATTCTGCCAGTAAACCCAACAGTGCCCTATGGTTCACCACTGACTGCCCTGTGTAAGCTCTTGCAATGTGTTCTGCATTCTAGTATTTGTTTTTATGCTGCACTCACTGTTGTTCCTGAGGCCACTGATGGGTTTACTGGCAGATATATTCTGCCAGTAAACCCAACAGTGCCCTATGGTTCAACACTGACTGCCCTGTGTATGCTCTTGCAATGTGTTCTGCATTCTAGTGTTTGTTTTTATGCTGCACTCACTGTTGTTCCTGAGGCCACTGATGGGTTTACTGGCAGATATATTCTGCCAGTAAACCCAACAGTGCCCTATGGTTCAACACTGACTGCCCTGTGTAAGCTCTTGCAATGTGTTCTGCATTCTAGTATTTGTTTTTATGCTGCACTCACTGTTGTTCCTGAGGCCACTGATGGGTTTACTGGCATATATATTCTGCCAGTAAACCCAACAGTGCCTATGGTTCAACACTGACTGCCCTGTGTATGCTCTTGCAATGTGTTCTGCATTCTAGTGTTTGTTTTTATGCTGCACTCACTGTTGTTCCTGAGGCCACTGATGGGTTTACTGGCAGATATATTCTGCCAGTAAACCCAACAGTGCCCTATGGTTCAACACTGACTGCCCTGTGTATGCTCTTGCAATGTGTTCTGCATTCTAGTGTTTGTTTTTATGCTGCACTCACTGTTGTTCCTGAGGCCACTGATGGGTTTACTGGCAGATATATTCTGCCAGTAAACCCAACAGTGCCCTATGGTTCAACACTGACTGCCCTGTGTATGCTCTTGCAATGTGTTCTGCATTCTAGTGTTTGTTTTTATGCTGCACTCACTGTTGTTCCTGAGGCCACTGATGGGTTTACTGGCAGATATATTCTGCCAGTAAACCCAACAGTGCCCTATGGTTCAACACTGACTGCCCTGTGTATGCTCTTGCAATGTGTTCTGCATTCTAGTGTTTGTTTTTATGCTGCACTCACTGTTGTTCCTGAGGCCACTGATGGGTTTACTGGCAGATATATTCTGCCAGTAAACCCAACAGTGCCCTATGGTTCAACACTGACTGCCCTGTGTATGCACTTGCAATGTGTTCTGCATTCTAGTGTTTGTTTTTATGCTGCACTCACTGTTGTTCCTGAGGCCACTGATGGGTTTACTGGCAGATATATTATGCCAGTAAACCCAACAGTGCCCTATGGTTCAACACTGACTGCCCTGTGTATGCTCTTGCAATGTGTTCTGCATTCTAGTGTTTGTTTTTATGCTGCACTCACTGTTGTTCCTGAGGCCACTGATGGGTTTACTGGCAGATATATTCTGCCAGTAAACCCAACAGTGCCCTCTGGTTCAACAGTCAATGACATGTGGATTCTTGAGCTATGTGTTGTGCTTTATATTCATTTTTTGACTGTCCAGTCACTCTTGTTCCTCATGTTAAGGTTGTTTTTGCTGCCAGATATATTGTAACAGCAAACATAACAGTGTCATGTGGTTCAACAGTCACTGACATGTGGATTCTTGAGCTTTTTATAATGCTGCATTAACAGTTTTAAATTTTCATTCAGGTATGTGTGTTGAGAGTGATTTTGCACAGACTCCATTGTCTAATTTTTTTTTTATTTTTTATTTTGATCATCAGTGAACAAAATCCGCACCGATGGCGCTCGATGAAGGACCGCTTCAACACTGATGTTCTAGCAGAGGGACAGGTTCGCAGTGGTTCTGCAGCAAGCCCAGAAATAAATATCGCTATTATCGCGAGTTGGCGTTCCTGAGACCGGTCCTTGCTAGCAGAGCGTAAGTTTTTTTTATTTTCTTTTTTTTTTTTTAAGTTTTTTCTTTATTTTATTTTCCACAGCTGATGCTTCTTGTTCATGCATTATAGTAATGTTTTGTTTTTCTTTCCACAGCACCTGGAGCAGCACCATGCAGCCTGTCCCTGAAGCGGTCCTTCCTTGGACAACCTTGGACTCGTCCCAGCCATCCGACACCCTGGAAGCAACTTGCAGGTCAGCAACACGGACAGCTGGTGACCAGGAAGCTGGTCCATCAGGTGTTCCCCTCTCCCAGGTCTCTGCCACTGGTTATGCGGGCACTTCCCACCAGCGGCAGAGGGCCATGGAGAGGAATGTCTTGCCCGAGTTTGTTCACTTGAGCGAGTCCTTTCAAGGCAATATCAAGACGCTTGGAGGCAGAGTTGGTAGCGGTTTTTCACTGATGGAACGTGGTTTTACCCACATGGATCACCGTTTCAACTGTGTCGAACAGCGTCTTGATCGCCTGGAGGCCGACCTCAACAGACCAGCGCACCATTTTTTCAGTAAAATAGAACGGGGCATGGCGGAACACCTTACTCCTGAGCAACAGCTGAGTGTGATGCAGGCCTGCAGCACTGCTTTCTTGCAGCAGATGCAGCAGAATCGGTACGTGCAGCAGTCAGTGGTTGCATATCCAACAGTGCCACCACTGAGCATACCACTGCACGGCCACCAGCATTCCGAGTCACCACTACACCACCACAAGTCCGAGTACTGTTGGACACTCCACCATCGCCACCACCATGGCAAGCGCTGCTCCTGTGTGGAGCAACACCCCCACAGACACTGGTCCACAGTCATGGACTCAAGCCACCGCAGTACCTGCTTGGGCCATGGCACCCACTTCTCCTTCTAGGAGTACTGCCACCAGTCAACAATTTCCCGCCACAGCACCCACTGATCCTATGAGTACCGTCACCAGTCAGCAACAATCCATTTCAAGGGCACCCACTTCTCCTTCTAGGAGTACCGACACCAGTCAACAATTTACCGCCACAGCACCCACTGATCCTATGAGTACCGCCACCAGTCAGCAACAATCCATTTCAAGGGCACCCACTTCTCCTTGGAACACCGCCAACCCTTTGGTTACTCCGAGCACTGCCATCACTTCCACCGCCACTCTCACCACCGAGCATGAGAGCGGTGACCCACATTCAGTCTTTTTTGTTTCAAGGCCAAGGTCAACCAGCTCAAGGCGGACACAGAGAAGTCGGTCCATGCATACTCCTGTCCCCAAGAAGAAAAATAAAAAATCTTTGTTTGTCCATCCACCCTCTCCTCCTAATTAGTGTTGAGCGATACTGCTCGATATCTAAAAATATCGGATCGGAATAGTATCGCCGATATCACTAAAATATCGGCGATACCCGATACCGATACCGGAAGTCCAATGTAAGTCTATGGGAACCAAATATCGACATTAAAAAAAACCCATTCTTGCCTTGTTGGTTAATTGTACATGAAGGAAAACAACAAAGAGTAATGTAGAATGTATTGGGGGAGGTTGAGGAGACAATAAAGGCATACATGTTTAACCCAATGCATTGGAATAGCATTAATATATATTTTTTTGGAAATACGTTTGGATTGACGAACAAATTGACAATGTTGTTAACCTTTTTTCTATTTTGGCAAATATGTATGTTTCACAACTTCCATGCTCTTCACCTTTTTAACTTTTGCCAGTGCCACACTTTCTCCTTCATAATCTTCAGCAGCATCATCTTTCTCATCAAATTATTCTTCATCTTCACCTTCTTAATCTTCTTCTTAAACTTCTTGCTATTCATGTTTTTGTTTACATTACTCATATTGTTATTATTAAACTATTAATCTTCTTCATATTCAAATTCTTCATCTTCTTCCTCTTCATCTTCTTCATCATATTCTTATTTGTGACAGAGATTCCTGTACTTGTAATCTGTAAAAGTATGAATTTTTCATTCTTCCGTTCTTGCTGTCACAAAAGATTTAAATTACAACAGTATTTGTCTGTGTTCAGTTTAGCCTGCAGCAGCAGGCATTTTCCAGGGGCACCACGAGGAGGAACGGACTCACCCCCATACACTGCTTAGTCTTCTTCTGCTTAGAATTTAGAGCATATATTTTGCTCTTCATTTTGGTCTTATACTTCATGTTCTTCTGCTTTTTGATCTTCTGCTTATTGTTCTTCTGTCTGTTGTTCTGTATCTTGTAGTTTGTCTTAACCTTCTTTGTCCTGTTGGTGATCTTCTTCAGGGTAATCTTTTATTTTTTCTTTGTGATGGTGTTCAGGCTGGTTGGCTTCATGCTCGTCGTCCTTGTTGTCGTCATCTTCTTCTGGGTGGTCTTTAAGGTCGTCTAATTTCAGAGAACCAGCTGACGTTACTGGAACCCGGACGGGTATCAGATGGAACAAAGACAATAGAAGTAACGAGGACCAGCTGACTGTGCTGGAACCCGGAGGGGCAGCAGAAGGAAAAGAGGCAGTGTCACAACCGAGTACCAGCTGACGTTACTGTGACACGGTTACTAAGCAGGAGGTACCTGTGCTCCAAAGCACTACCAAGGACCAGCAGACGTTGCTGGAACTCGTATACGGAGATGGAGGCACCTAGGCCAAAGGCACTGGGGAGAACCAGTTGACGGTACTGGACCCCGGACGGGTAGCAGAAGGAAAAGAGGCAATGTCACAACCGAGTACCAGCTGACGTTACTGTGACACGGTTACTAAGCAGGAGGTACCTGTGCTCCAAAGCACTACCAAGGACCAGCAGACGTTGCTGGAACTCGTATACGGAGATGGAGGCACCTAGGCCAAAGGCACTGGGGAGAACCAGTTTACGGTACTGGACCCCAGACGGGTAGCAGAAGGAAAAGAGGCAATGTCACAACCGAGTACCAGCTGACGTTACTGAGACACGGTTACTAAGCAGGAGGTACCTGTGCTCCAAAGCACTACCAAGGACCAGCAGACGTTGCTGGAACTCGTATACGGAGATGGAGGCACCTAGGCCAAAGGCACTGGGGAGAACCAGTTGACGGTACTGGACCCGGACGGGTAGCAGAAGGAAAAGAGGCAATGTCACAACCGAGTACCAGCTGACGTTACTGTGACACGGTTACTAAGCAGGAGGTACCTGTGCTCCAAAGCACTACCAAGGACCAGCAGACGTTGG
>JARQOD010005795.1:0-46177 GCA_033576555.1 Oophaga sylvatica
AGGTCAGTGTTGTAATAATCTGCAGGATATATCACTATGTATCTGTCAGGAGGTGGAGGAGCGATGCTCTGCAGAGGTCAGTGGTGTAATAATCTGCAGGATATATCACTATGTATCTGTCAGGAGATGGAGGAGCGATGCTCTGCAGGGCAGTGTGGAGTAATAATCTGCAGCGTGCACACATTACTGACTCGGCAGTGACTGGCCACCATCTTTATTAGACATATAACATAAGGCATCAGACAGGTGAGTACAGGCTGACACTGAGAGGTGCTTACCCCGGGCAGCGTTCACACTAAGGGGTGCTTACCCCGGGCAGCGTTCACACTGGGGGTGCTTACCCTGTGCAGCATTCATGCTGGGGCGGTGCTTACCCCGGGCGGCATTCACACTGGGGGGTGCTTACCCTGGGCGGGGTTCACACTGGGGGGTGCTTACCCTGGGCGGGGTTCACAATGGGGGGTGCTTACCCCAGGCGGGGTTCACACTGGGCGGTGCTTACCGTGTGCAGCATTCACACTGGGCGGTGCTTACCCCGGGAGGCATTCACACTGAGGGGTGCTTACCCCGGGCGGGGTTCATTCTGGGGGAGCTTACCCCGGGCAGGGTTCACACTGGGAGGTGCTTACCCGGGCGGGGTTCATACTGGGGGGTGCTTACCCCAGATGGGGTTCACACTGGGGGGTTGCTTACCCGGGCGGGGTTCATACTGGAGGGTGCTTACCCCAGGCGGGGTTCACACTGGAGGGTGCTTACCCGGGCGGGGGTCACACTGGGGGGTGCTTACCCCTGGCTGGGTTCATACTGGGGGGTGCTTACCCCGGGCAGGATTCATACTAGGGTAAGCCTTACTCCGGGCGGCGTTCACACTGGGGGGTGCTTAGCCCGGGTGGGGGTCACACTGGGGGGTGCTTAGCCCGGGCGGAATTCACACTGGGGGGGTGCTTACCCCGGGTGGGGTTCACATTGGGAGGTGCTTACCCAGGTGGGGTTCACACTGGGGGTGCTTACCCCGGGCGGGGTTCATAATGGAGGGTGCTTACCCCAGGCGGGTTCACACTGGAGGGTGCTTACTCCGGGCGGGGGTCACACTGGGGGGTGCTTACCCTGGCTGGGTTCATACTGGGGGGTGCTTACCCCGGGCAGGATTCATACTAGGGTAAGCCTTACTCCGGGCGGCGTTCACACTGGGGGGTGCTTAGCCCGGGCAGGGGTCACACTGGGGGGTGCTTAGCCTGGGCGGGGGTCACACTGGGGGGGTGCTTACCCCGGGCGGAATTCACACTGGGGGGGTGCTTACCCCGGGTGGGGTTCACATTGGGAGGTGCTTACCCAGGTGGGGTTCACACTGGGGGTGCTTACCCGGGCAGGATTCACACTGGGGGGGGTGCTTACCCTGGGCAGGATTCACACTGGGGCGGTGCTTACCCCGGGCGGCATTCACACTGTGGGGGGGCTTACCTTGGGCGGGGTTTACACTGGGGGGGTGCTTACCCCGGGCGGCATTCACACTGGGGGGTGCTTACCCCGGGTGGGGTTCACACTCGGCGGTGGTTACCCTGTGCAGCATTCACACTGGGTGGTGCTTACCCTGTGCAGCATTCACACTGGGCGGTGCTTACCCCGGGCGGCGTTCACATTGGGGGGGTGCTTACCCCGGGTGGGGTTCACACTGGGGGGTGCTTACCCCGGGAGGCATTCACACTGAGGGGTGCTTACCCCGGGCGGGGTTCACACTGGGCGGTGCTTACCCTGTGCAGCATTCACACTGGGCGGTGCTTACCCTGTGCAGCATTCACACTGGGCGGTGCTTACCCCGGGCGGCGTTCACATTGGGGGGGTGCTTACCCCGGCGGGGTTCACACTGGGGGGTGCTTACCCCTGGAGGCATTCACAGAGGGGTGCTTACCCCGAGCGGGGTTCACACTGGGGGGTGCTTAGCCCGGGCGGGGGTCACACTGAGGGGTGCTTACTCCGGGTGTGGTTTATACTCCTCTGAGATTTGCTACATTAGTGGCTGAGCACAATAGTCACCAGGGACAGAGAAACAGATGAATGTCGGTGGCTGCGGGACCCTCAGATCCAACCCTGCAGCACATCGCAACAGATCCCCCCTCTCTGCAGCTTTACACAGTAATAAGATCCCAAACCTGCAGCGAAATACAGCGGCCCGACCATGGGACCCCGTATACTGCACCTCTCCTGCACTGCACCTCCATACTGCATCCCTCCCGTACTGTACCTCCATACTGCACCCCTTCTATACTGCACCTCCATACTGCACCCCTCCTATACTGCACCCCTCCTGTATTGTACATCTATACTGAACCCCTCCTGTACTGCACCTCTGTACTGCACGCCTCCTGTACTGTACATCTATACTGAACCCCTCCTGTACTGTACATCTATACTGCACACCTCCTGTACTGCACGTCTATACTGAACCCCTCCTGTACTGCACGTCTATACTGAACCCCTCCTGTACTGCACGTTTATTCTGAACCCCTCCTATAATGCACGTCTATACTGAACCCCTCCTGTACTGCACGTCTATACTGAACCCTCCTGTACTGCACGTCTATTCTGAACCCCTCCTGTAATGCACATCTATACTGAACCCCTCCTGTACTGCACGCCTCCTGTACTGTACATCTATACTGAACCCCTCCTGTACTGTACATCTATACTGAACCCCTCCTGTACTGCACGTCTATACTGAACCCCTCCTGTACTGCACATCTATTCTGAACCCCTCCTGTAATGCACATCTATTCTGAACCCCTCCTGTAATGCACATTGTAAGGAAAAGGTTGTCGCCATTTTGTATAGGGCCTGTACCAGCCTCCATTTTGTCAGTTCACACAGCCACAGACTTTTAGCTACACATTGCCTATTAGCATATCAGTACGACAGGTTTTGATGTCCACTAGGAATCAATAGGCCTTTACATGCTAATTAGTCTAGGCCAGTGACTGAATGAGATGGTCAGTCGTATGGTAAATAGCCCAAGCACAGGCATTGTTTCCTGCTCCATATGAATTGCAGGCCAATTAATATGCGTGCTTCAAAGCAATGGGGATGGGCCTAGCAGGTCTAAGAACTAGCCAAGAAGAGGCTGGTCTTTCATTCCATTTCACACACAGAAGCCAAGAAGATGGTCTAGGAAAGACCAAGGGACTATTCAGGAACTGAAGACTGTACCTGGGAATGGCAGAGCCAAGGCCTTCCCATGACCATAATACCCGGTAATATTGATCCATAGCTTATACCTTTTAGCCTTGTACATTATTGTTGTATTTTTACTCTGACTGCCATTCCATTGTAATTACGTTGTATAGCTTTACTGTATATTTCTGTAATTATCTAGTGCGCCCTTAAGGCAAATTAAACCATAAAATTAATCTTGGGCTGATGCTTTTACTCTGATCACGAATCTTAGAATACCCAGTGGGTAGCAGGACACCTTCCCCGGCGGTCATTTGCTCTAGGTGCAGTTCTCTTACTGACCTGAGAGACAAAGGGGGGCGCCGGAGAGCTGTACCTGTGGAGTTACGTCCCATTGGTGACGTGGGAGGAAAGGGATCGTCCGTCACATGTGGTAGCGGCGGTGGTATCAGAAGCTGTGATACCCGGGCTACCGTGTGGCGGCCGGCTGAGTTCCTCACAAATTGGTGGCAGCAGTGGGATCAGAGTAATAGTGTGCGTGGGACCCCTACTCCCAGACACTAGAGACCACCAGCAGTACTTTCACTGCTGGGGTCTTAAGGTCAGCCCAGCACTAGACGGTCAGAGTGTAAATATAACAAGTTGTGTGCAAGGTCAGGGTTGCAGCTGTGTTTCAGTAACCAAAGGTTCCCAAGATGGCGGAAGGCACCAGGAGTAGGGCAAAGGGGGAGGTCAATGCTGTGGCCTATGAGGGGTTCGATACCGATGAGTTGGAGCTCAGCCAGGGCTCCCCAAGGAGCCCGACCCCCGTGCTCAGTCTCACAGTGGACTGCCCACCCCCTGCCCGTCCCAGCCTGTCCAGATCGGAGACCCTCTTCCAAGCGGCTATGGCGCAGCTCGAGGCTGGTAATGACGCCACCTATGAAAGACTCCTGGTGGCGGCAGAGACAGCAGCAGAGCGTGAGCAAGCAGCTGCGGAGCGTGAGCAAGCAGCGGCAGAGAGAGCAGCAGAGCGTGAGCATGCAGAACGTGTGTTGCAGGCTACAGAACGCCGTGAAGCTGCGGAGCGCCAGCACCGACTGGAGATGGCTCAGCACGGGCCCCCGCTGGACGCACCAGGCCCACTGGAGACAAGGGCTTCCAAGGTCCGGGCGGAGGACTTTCCCTTGCTTGAAAAGGATGGAGACCTGGATTCCTTTTTGCTGGCTTTTGAGAGGACATGCCTCCAACATCATCTGGCCCCGGATCAGTGGGCAAGGTACCTGACCCCCCGTTTGAGGGGTAAGTCCCTGGAAGTTTTGGGGGACTTACCTGCCGGGGAGGAGCAGGACTACAACAGCATCAAGCGGGCCCTGATCCAGCACTACAACCTCACCCCGGAGTCGTACCGCAGGAAGTTCAGGAGCCTGCAGCGGGGTTCAAAGGACACCTGGACCGACCACATGCGGGCCCTGCTGAGAGCTGCGGAGCACTGGACCTCGGGTCTAGAGCTCACTACCCGCCAGGAGGTCCAGGAACTGTTTGTCGTGGAGCAATTTTTGTGGAACTGCCCAGAGGACCTCCAGCAGTTCCTCCGTGACCGGAAACCAAAGGGGGCTTCTGCTACAGCTGCCCTGGCAGACGAGTATGCCAACAACAGGGCGCCGGAGCCAAAGAAGCCTGCCAGCAGCACCTGGAGAGGGGGTAAGCCCAATCCTGCCCCAGCCCCATATCCAGCCCCCAGAGTGCAAGGGTGTACCCCCCTGCTGCCCTCTCCAGGCCAGGAACAGAACCCAGACGTTGCCATAATTGCAATCAGCCAGGACACTTTAAGGCTGCATGTCCCCAGCGCCAGATGGCCCCATCCCTGTCCCAGAAACCGTCCACTGTTTTGTGTGTGGGAGGGGGTGGTGGGAGGTCCCTAGACAATTACCAACCCGTCACCATCGGCCGCTCAGCGGTCATGGGACTGCGGGACACAGGCGCTGAACGAACCCTGGTACGCCCTGAGGTGGTGTCCCCTCAAGACTTGGTACCTGGGAAAACCCTTTCCGTCTCCGGAATTGGAGGCGTTGAACCGGCGCTGCCCGTTGCCAAGGTGTATTTGGATTGGGGTGCCGGGAGGGGGATGCGGGAGGTGGGAGTAACGCCGAATATTCCTGCAAATGTGTTGCTTGGGACCGATTTGGGGCGGCTAGTGTCCCAGTATGTGGCCACTGAACCCCCAAGTCCGGCTCCCAAGAATGTCATGACTCTACTGTGAATGCTAATGTTAATGTATTGAATGTGCCTCCAACAGTGGAGGAGGGAGTGAAACCTGATGGTAAGCCATGCACTGACACTACACACACAGGGCTCACAGTGAGGACAGGTGAGGAGGCTGTAGGGGAGAGCTCAGAGGTGGAGGGAGGGGCTGCTATGGGCAGTGTAGGGCCCCTAAGTGAATCCAGCCTGCTGAGTCTAGGGCCCCTGCAGGAAGAGGAACAGGCCATGGGGGGAGGGGGTGTCCTGGGAGAGGAGCCACCAGGTAGGACCCCAGGTCAGGAGTTCCCCACATCCGGGTTGTCAGGAAGTCAGGGAAGTCTGCCTGACCCGGCGACTTGGTCAGAGGAGGAGGGAAAGCAGGCGCTACCCGTGGTCTCAGCGGTCATGGCCGCTGTTACCAGGAGTGGGAGCGCTGAAGCCCAAGGAGCCTCACGGAGGTCCGACGGTTTCCCCCTCTCTGACCAAGTGGCTGCCGAGTCAGACAGTAGCCAGGAGACAGATCCCGGGGAACTGACAGAGGACAGGGCAGTTTCATCAATTCTTGCCATATCTAGTCAGGGATTTCAGGCAGCGTTGGAAGCTGACCCTAGCCTGAAGACTCTCAAGGAACAGGCGGCACAGCCTCCCCTGGAGTCCGACCGCGAGCGAGTGGTCTGGGACCAGGGACGGCTGTACCGGGTAACGGTCCAGCAGGGTTCACCGGAGGCGTGGCCCAGGGACCGACAGTTAGTGGTGCCCCATCCGTTCAGGGCGGAATTGTTGCGGATCGCACACGAGATTCCAATGGCCGGACACTTAGGGATCACTAAAACCAGGGCCAGGCTAGCTCAGCATTTCTACTGGCCTGGAATGAGGACCGAGGTGATAGCCTACTGCCGTTCGTGTGACACCTGTCAGAGGGTGGGGAAGGCGGGGCCGCGCCCCAAAGCCCCACTGGTAACTCTGCCCATCATCGAAGAGCCTTTCTCGAGGGTGGCTGTGGATCTCATTGGACCTCTGTCCACTCCCAGCCGCTCCGGGAAATGCTTCATACTAACGGTAGTGGACTATGCCACCCGGTACCCGGAGGCGGTAGCTTTGTCGTCCATTCGGGCCGACAAAGTGGCCACTGCCTTACTGGAGATTTTCTCCAGAGTGGGGTTTCCCAAGGAAATGCTCACCGACCGAGGGACCCAGTTCATGTCGCAGCTGATGGAGTCTCTCTGTAAGCAGGTACAGGTGCAACATCTGGTGGCCAGCCCGTATCACCCACAGACCAATGGCTTGTGTGAGCGGTTCAATGGCACCTTAAAGCAGATGCTGAAGATGTTGGTCGACTCCCACGGGAGAGACTGGGAGCGGTATCTCCCACACCTGCTGTTTGCCTACCGGGAGGTTCCGCAGGCCTCAACGGGGTTCTTCCCCTTTGAGCTCCTGTACGGGCGACGTGTACGGGGGCCCCTTGCTCTGGTGAAGGAAGCATGGGAAGGGGATTTAGCCACCCCTGGAGTGTCGGTCATTGAGTATGTCGTGCGCTTCCGGGACCGAATGATGGCCTTGACACGGCTGGTGCATGACAATATGGCCCAAGCTCAGGCTGACCAGAAGCGATGGTACGACCAGAATGCTTGTGAGCGGACCTACCAGGTGGGTCAAAAGGTGTGGGTACTGGTCCCCGTACCACAAAACAAGCTTCAGGCGGCCTGGGAGGGTCCATACCTCATGCACGAGCAGCTCAACGCCGTCACCTACCTGGTCACCCTGGACCACGCCCGTGGAAGGAGGAAGGCCTTCCATGTGAACATGATGAAGGCCCATCTTGAGCGGGAGGCTTATGCCCAACCAGCGTGCAACCTTTCAGAGGACAGAGAGTCAGAAATCCTCGTGGATCTGCCACCGTAGCCAAAGAGAGGGTGCGGTAGGGCGCACGGGGGAACACAGGAATGTGATATCCCCTAGCGCCCTCAAAAGCAGGGAGGTGTAAGGAAAAGGTTGTCGCCATTTTGTATAGGGCCTGTACCAGCCTCCATTTTGTCAGTTCACACAGCCACAGACTTTTAGCTACACATTGCCTATTAGCATATCCAGTACGACAGGTTTTGATGTCCACTAGGAATCAATAGGCCTTTACATGCTAATTAGTCTAGGCCAGTGACTGAATGAGATGGTCAGTCGTATGGTAAATAGCCCAAGCACAGGCATTGTTTCCTGCTCCATATGAATTGCAGGCCAATTAATATGCGTGCTTCAAAGCAATGGGGATGGGCCTAGCAGGTTCAAGTACTAGCCATGACCAGGCTGCTGGTCTCATTCCATTTCACACACAGAAGCCAAGAAGATGGTCTAGGAAAGACCAAGGGACTATTCAGGAACTGAAGACTGTACCTGGGAATGGCAGAACCAAGGCCTTCCCATGACCATAATACCCGGTAATATTGATCCATAGCTTATACCTTTTAGCCTTGTACATTATTGTTGTATTTTTACTCTGACTGCCATTCCATTGTAATTACGTTGTATAGCTTTACTGTATATTTTTGTAATTATCTAGTGCGCCCTTAAGGCAAATTAAACCATAAAATTAATCTTGGGCTGATGCTTTTACTCTGATCACGAATCTTAGAATACCCAGTGGGTAGCAGGACACCTTCCCCGGCGGCCATTTGCTCTAGGTGCAGTTCTCTTACTGACCTGAGAGACAAAGGGGGGGCGCCGGAGAGCTGTACCTGTGGAGTTACGTCCCATTGGTGACGTGGGAGGAAAGGGATCGTCCGTCACATGTGGTAGCGGCGGTGGTGGTATCAGAAGCTGTGATACCCGGGCTACCGTGTGGCGGCCGGCTGAGTTCCTCACACACATCTATTCTGAACCCCTCCTATACTGCACCTCCATACTGCACCCCTCCTGTATAGCACCTCTATACTGAACCCCTCCTGTACTGCACCTCCATACTGCACGCCTCCTGTACTGTACATCTATACTGAACCCCTCCTGTACTGTACATCTATACTGCACCCCTCCTGTACTGCACGTCTATACTGAACCCCTTCTGTACTGTACATCTATTCTGAACCCCTCCTGTACTGCACATCTATTCTGAACCCCTCCTGTAATGCACGTCTATACTGAACCCCTCCTGTACTGCACCTCCATACTGCACGCCTCCTGTACTGTACATCTATACTGAACCCCTCCTGTACTGCACCTCCATACTGCACGCCTCCTGTACTGTACATCTATACTGAACCCCTCCTGTACTGTACATCTATACTGAACCCCTCCTGTACTGCACATCTATACTGAACCCCTCCTGTACTGCACCTCCATACTGCACGCCTCCTGTACTGTACATCTATACTGAACGCCTCTGTACTGCATCTATACTGAACCCCTCTGTACTGTCATCTCTACTGAACCCCTCTGTACTGACATCTATACTGAACCTCCTGTATGCACGTCTATACTGAACCCCTCCTGTACTGCACATCTATTCTGAACCCTCCTGTATGCACATCTATACTGAACCCCTCCTGTACTGCACTCCTACCTACTGCACCCTCCTGTATGTACATCTATACTGAACCCTCCTGTACTGTACATCTAACTGAACCCCTCCTGTACTGTACATCTATACTGCCCCCTTCCTCTTACTGACCTCTATACTGACCCCTACTGCTACTGTATCATCTATACTGAACCCCTCCTGTACTCACATTATTCTGAACCCCTCCTGTAATGCACTCTATATGAACCCCTCCTGTACTGCACCTCCATACTGCAGCCTCCTGTACTGTACATCTATACTGCACCCCTCCTGTACTATAACTCCTCATACTGAACTCCTGTACTGTACATCTATACTGAACCCTCTGTACTGACTACACTACTGCACCCTCCTGTACTGCACTCTATACTGAACCCCTCTGTACTGCACTCTATACTGAACCCTCCTGTACTCTATTTATTCTGAACCCCTCCTGTAATGCACATCTATACTGAACCCTCTGTACTGCACTCTATACTGAACCCTCCTGTATGCACTCTATCTGAACCCTCTTATGCACTCTATACTGAACCCCTCCTGTACATGCACGCCTCCTGTACTGTACATCTATACTGAACCCTCTGTACTGTACATCTATACTGAACCCTCCTGTACTGCACTCTATACTGACCCTCCTGTACTGCACATCTTCTGAACCCCTCTGTATGCAATCTATCTGAACCCCTCCTTACTGCACTCCATACTGACCCTCCTGTATGCACTCTATACTGAACCCTCCTGTACTGCCCTCATACTGCACGCCTCTGTACTGTACATCTATACTGAACCCCTCCTGTACTGTACATTATACTGAACCCCTCCTGTACTGCATCTATACTGACCCCTCCTGTACTGCACTCTATACTGAACCCTCTGTATTACTCTATTCTGACCCCTCCTGTACTGCACTCTATCTGAACCCCCTCCTGTATGCACCCCGTATACTGAACCCTCCTGTACTGCACCTCCAACTGCACGCTCCTGTACTGTACTTATACTGAACCCCTCCTTACTGCACTCCATACGCACGCTCCTGTACTGTAATCTATACTGAACCCCTCCTGTACTGCACTCTATTTGAACCCCTTTACTGCATCATACTGACCCCCTGTACTATCTAACTGACCCTCCTGTACTTCATCTACGACCCTCCTGTACTCACCTACTGAACGCCTCTGTACTGTACATCTATACTGACCCCTTTCACTTACTGACACTATACTGACCTCCTGTACTGACTCTATACTGAACCCCTCTGTACTGCACCTCCATACTTGCACGCCTCTGTACTGTACATCTTAAACCCCTCCTTACTCAATCATACTGAACCCCTCCTGTACTGCACCTCCTACTGTAATCTACTGCACCCCTCCTGTACTTACATTACTAACCTCCTGACCCCTCCTGTACTGTAATCATCTGAACCCCTCCTGTACTGTACATTTATATCACCCTCCTGTACTGCACCTCTTAACTGAACCTTCTGACCCTCAGTCTTACTGAACCCTTCTGTACTGCACGTCTATGAATCCTGTACTGACCCTCTCTGACGCCCTCTTACTCTATTGAACCCCTCCTGTACTCACTCCTCTTACTGACCTCCTTACTGCACCTCTGTACTCCTCTGTACTGCTCTTACTGAACCTCCTGTACTGCACCTCTTACTGACCTTCTGTACTGCACCTTTACTGCACCTCCGTACTGCATCTATCTGAACCCTCTGTACTGCACTCTATACTGAACCCTCCTGTACTGCACTCTTACTGAACCCTCCTGAACCTCTATACTGAACCCCTCCTTATGCACCTCTTCTGACCCTCTGTACTGAACATCTATATGAACCTCCTCAGCCCCTGTACTGTACATCTATACTGAACCCCTCCTGTACTCACTCTGCACCTCCTGTACTGTACCTCTATCTGTACACTTATGCCCTCTTACTACACCTCCTGTACTGTCATCTATACTGCAACCCTCCTGTATCTACACTATACTGAACCCCTCCTGTCTCTTACTGACCCTCCTGTACTGACATCATACTGAACCCCTCCTGTACTGCACTCTATACTGAACCCTCTGTACTGCACTCATACTACGCCCTGTACTCTTCTATCGAACCTCTTGCAACCCCTCCTGTACTGCACTCTATACTGAACCCCTCTGTACGACTCATACTGACCCTCCTGTCTGTACATCTATACTGAACCCCTCTGTACTGCACCTCATACTGCACCCTCCTGTACTCTATCTCTCTGTACTGTACACCTCTGTACTGTCTATACTAATCCCCTCTGCTACTATACTGAACCCCTCCTGTACTGACATCTATACTGAACCCCTCCTGTATGACTCCTCTGTACGCTACTTTACTGCCACTCTCTCTGAAAAAAAAAAAAAAAAAAAAAACTGAACCCCCCTGTACGCACTATACTGAACCCCTCCTGTACTGCACTCTATTACTGAACCCTCCTGTACTGCACGTCTATACTGAACCCCTCCTGTACTGCACCGTCTATACTGCACCGCCTCTCCTGTTATACTGTACATCTATACTGAACCCCTCCTGTACTCAGTCATGACCTCCTACTGCACGCCTCCTGTACTGTACATCTATACGACCTCTGTACTGCAACCCCTCCTGTATTGCTACATCTATACTGAACCCCTCCTGTACTGTACATCTATACTGAACCCCTCCTGTACTGCACCTCCATACTGAACCCTCCTGTACTGACACTCTATACTGAACGCCTCCTGTACTGCACTCTATACTGAACCCTCCTGTACTGTACATCTATCTGAACCCCTCCTGTACTGCACACTCTTACTGCACACCTCCTGTACTGCACTCTATACTGAACCCCTCCTGTACTGACATCTATCTGAACCCTCCTGTACATGCACACTCTATACTGACACCCCTCCTGTACTTGCACCTCCTATACTGCACGCCTCCTGTACTGTACATCTATACTGACCCCTCCTGTACTGTCACTCTATACTGAACCCCTCCTGTACTGCACTCTATACTGAACCCCTCCTGTACTGCAATCTATACTGAACCCCTCCTGTACTGTACATCTATACTGAACCCCTCCTGTACTGCACATCTATACTGACCCTCCCGTACTGACACTCTATACTGAACCCCTCCTGTACTGCACCTCCTATACTGCACGCCTCCTGTACTGTACATCTATACTGAACCCCTCCTGTACTGCACTCTATACTGCAACCCTCCTGTACTGCTACACTCTATACTGCACCCCTCCTTTATTGCACCTCCAGTACTGCACGCCTCTGTACTGTACATCTATACTGAACCCCTCCTGTACTGCACCTCCATACTGCACGCCTCCTGACTCTCTATACTGAACCCCTCGTACTTACCTATACTGCACGCCCTCCTGTACTGACCTCTATACTGAACCCTCCTTACTGCACGTCTATACTGAACCCCTCCTGTACTTACATCTATACTGACCCACCTGACTCACTCTGTACTGCACTCTCCTGTACTGACATCATACGACCCTCCTGTACTGCACGTCTATACTGACCCCTCCTGTACTGCACTCTATACTGACCCCTCCTGTACTGTACATCTATACTGAACCCCTCCTGTACTGCACCTCCATTACTGCACCCTCCTGTACTGTACATCTATACTGAACCCCTCCTGTACTGCACCTCCATACTGCACGCCTCCTGTACTGTACATCTATACTGAACCCTCCTGTACTGCACTCATACTGAACCCTCCTGTACGACTCTATACTGAACCCCTCCTGTACTGCACCTCCATACTGCACGCCTCCTGTACTGTACATCTATACTGAACCCCTCCTGTACTGCACATCTATACTGCACCCCTCCTGTACTGCTCTAACGACCTCCTGTACTGACATCTATACTGAACCCCTCCTGTACTGTACATCTATACTGAACCCCTCCTGACTGCATCTGACTCCGTACTGTAACATCTATACTGAACCCTCCTGTACTGTACATTATACTGAACCCTCCTGTACTGCACCTCATACTGCACCCTCCTGTACTGTACATCTATACTGAACCCCTCCTGTACTGCACCTCTTACTGCACCCCTCCTGTATGCACCTCTATACTGCACGCCTCCTGTACTGTACATCTATACTGAACCCCTCCTGTACTGCACGTCTATACTGAACCCCTCCTGTACTGCACCTCTGTACTGCACGCCTCCTGTACTGTACATCTATACTGAACCCCTCCTGTACTGCACCCCTCCTGTATTGCACCTCTATACTGCACGCCTCCTGTACTGTACATCTATACTGAACCCCTCCTGTACTGCACGCCTCCTGTACTGTACATCTATACTGAACCCCTCCTGTACTGCACGTCTATACTGCACCCCTCCTGTACTGCACCCCTCCTGTACTGTACCCCTCATGTACTGCACCTCTCCTGTACTACACCTCTATACTGCACCCCTCCTGTATTGCACCTCTATAATGCACGCCTCATGTACTGTACATCTATACTGAACCCCTCCTGTACTGCACCTCTGTACTGCACCCCTCCTGTACTGTACATCTATACTGAACCCCTCCTGTACTGCACATCTATACTGAACCCCTCCTGTACTGCACCTCTGTACTGCACCCCTCCTGTACTGCACCTCTGTACTGCACCCCTCCTGTACTGCACCTCTGTACTGCACCCCTCCTGTACTGTACATCTATACTGAACCCCTCCTGTACTGCACCCCTCCCTTGGAACTTTGTTTACATATGGAGACTTTGCCCACAATGCACCGACGGTAACCAACCTCGTATCACACCGGCACCCTGATCCTGAGCCACCACACACCACTCAGAATACTGACTGCAGCTCTGGAGGAAACGACTCAGGACCAGGGTGGTACATAATCGGCCGGTTAGACCTGCATTGTGGGTACATTGCCCTGACTGTAGTCACGTCGGTTAGCATACACAGGAGGTAGCTGATGAGGGGTGACTGGCAGATATTGGGGGGTCCTGATGTCTCTGTCCCTGGTGTCGTCCGGACAGTGATGGAGCATACAAGCAGTAATGCCGAACTCCAGTCACAACCAGAGCAGCCGCACATGGTGGTGGGTGTATGGTGGGGATTTTTGGCTAATACTGCTGTGCTTCTGTGATAGGGGAGCCGTCCGCCCCTGCTGGCAGTGAGCTGGTTAATGGTGAAGGCGATCGGTGGATTTGTTGCGGATCCTAATGCACTTTATAATCCGGGGACTGCAGCGGCGCCGCTCATCCCGCCTGCCCCTCTTCTATGATGTTCTCCCAGGGGCAGATCACCTCCTGGATGGAGTCCTTACACACCAGCTGGCCGTCCTCCTCCTCTGAGTCCACGGGGCAGATCCGGCTCTGCGCGGGGATGTCCACCTTAATCTGGAAGAAGCTGCAACCAGGACAGAGGTGAGATCAGTGCCGGCGTGGTGTACGGCTGCCTGTGGGGGGCACACTGGTGTACGATTGCCTGTGGGGGCCACACTGTGTATGGCTGCACTGCGGGAAGCGTCCTGGTCTATGGCTGCACCTTAGGGGTCCCACCCTGGTGAACGGCCGGATGTGGGGTCCCACCTGGTGTATGGCTGCATGTGAAGGCTACACGGTGGGAGGCTGCAGTGCAGGAGGTGTCCTGGTGTGCAGCTGCCTGAGGAGGGCCCACCTTGGTGTATGGTTTACTATGGGGGCGCACCCTAGTGTACAGCTGCATGTGGGGGCCCACCCTGGTGTATGGCTGCCTGTGAGGGCTACACTGTGGGGGGCTGCAGTACCTTCATCTGATCCAAGACCTTTTCATAGCCAGTTGTCATTGATGAATTTTGGGGTTTGCATTTATCCAATATTTAGGGCAGATATATGTTCACAATCGTAGTGAAGGGACGAACATAATGCATTCACTAATTTCACCGTAAGGCCGGCATAACCCCTCCAACTTAACAGTTTGATGGATAGTACTATCCATGCTATTGTCTCATCTCTATAGACAGATAAAATCACGAGAAGAAACATGACGACAATATCTACTGCCTGGGACCTCCAGGTGTGAAGAGATCCTGAAAGTTGGGGATCTCATAAAATAATAAAGGACCCAGCACATCCCACAACCAACCCTCACATGAGCTCCCCAATGGGAGGTATAGGGGTGTAACCTTGAGTTGATAAAAATGAGTTTGGGTTTCAGTCTTTGTTTATTCTGGAAGACACAGTTCGTGTGAGGGTCGTCCAATTTCCTAATCAGAGCACTCCCCTCCATAAAATTAAGAGCCATTCCCATGACATCAAGTTTAGTACATTTCTTTTGTTATTCCTTTTTATTCTATGTAATTGTATAGATCATATTGTTTGTTCCCATTCTAGATCATCTTGTATATTTTTATGCAAACACTGCCTATCTTTCTGGATTAAATTTATAACATTTAATAGCTCTGTTCCTCTTGTTCTGTAAACTGCACCATGAAGCCATACACCACCTGTAACGGGTGTCCAGTTGGCCTATAAACGATTGGCGGTGGCAGATAGTGGTCCTTTTTGTTACTGTGGAGCTGGCAGTGACCAAACCTGAGGAATAGTGACTGTCAAGATGGCAGCTGCTCATAAGAAGCATGAGAAAGCTGTGCTGATCCCTTAGTGTGAGGAGCGAGGTCTTGATGGGTCAGACAAGACCAAGGAGATGCTGATCTGTGCTTGGTGGCAGATGATGCCAGGCACCAATACGATGTGGCCCCAGAGCCCGTGACAAGTGCAGCACCAGGTTGCCCAGTTGTGGATCCGGTTCGTGAACTGTCCGACTCAGAGGGGCTAGCAGCAGCCATAGCTCCCAGGACAGGATGGACTCTTGCTTGCCCCTCATTCTGCAGCAGATGGGAGGATGTGACCCTCAAATCTGAATGTAGCGCGTGCTACAAGAATGCAGAGCGTGAGTTTGGTGAGTGACAGGCCCATGTCGAGCGAGAACCTGTAGCACGAGAGCGAGACCACCAGCTGGCATCAGCCCGACTCCAGAAGGAGCCATCCACCCCACTGAGCATTGAGTCCAGTGAGGTCTCCAACTTTTATCCTTGTCCTGAATATTCTCCTGTCACGTACAAGGATGTGGATCTGGACACGTTCTTGAGCGGGGTTGATAAGGCCTGCAGACAGTACCAGCTGCCTATAACCAGTGGGCCAGACATATAACCCCAGGGCTACGAGGTAAAGCTCTGGAGGTGTTCACTGCTCTCCCCAGAGAACAAGATGGAGACTATGAGGCCATCAAACAGGGATGAGGAAAGATCAGTTGACCTCTGAGGTGTACTGAAAAAAGTTCCAGACTCTCAAACGTGGAGCTCACGACAGCTACAGTGATGTGGTTGACTGATCAGAACCAACTGAGAATTTACAACTGGTCACTGAGGGCAACACCGTCACTGTGGGGCTCCAGGACAACGGTGTAGAACCAACCCTCATCCACCCTAATTTTGTGCTACTGGAAGACATCATCCCTGGGAAGACCCCAACTGTCACCGTGTTTGGGGGTGTTCGCTGTCTCTTCCCGATGGCTCAGGTTTTCCTGGATTGGGGGTGTTGGAGAACCTCCCCAAATGTGTTATTGGGGACTGATCTGGGATGGTTGGTTGCCTGATACATTCCCGACAAACCTCCCGAATCTGAGATGTCAGGTGTCATCAATGTGGATAATGTGAATGTGATGGATGAGGATAATGTAACACAGTTAGCAAGGCCGAAAAAAGACCTTTGTCCATCCAGTTCAGCCTATATTCCGTCAGAATATATCTCCAGATCTACGTCCTTCTAAAGAACCTAATAACTGTAAGATACAATATTGTTACGCTCCAGGAAGACATCCAGGTCTCTCTTGAACCCCTCGACTGAGTTCGCCATCACCACATCCTCAGGCAAGGAATTCCAGATTCTCACTGCACTGACAGTAAAGAATCCTCTTCTATGTTGGTGAAAAAACTTTCTCTCCTCCAGATGCAGAGAATGCCCCCTTGAGACCGTCACCTTCCTTGGTATAAACAGATCCTCGTAGAGATATTTGTATTGTCCCCTTAGATACTTATATGTTGTGAACATGTTGGAGACGACTTCGGAGCTGAGGCTCCCTCTGGTGGTTGCTGAGGGTACAGCAAAGTCCACCACCTGCAATTGATGAATGGTTATCTGGGTGATCTGTGATAGGTTTTCCAAGATGATACATCTTGTGCCACTACCTAAGTTGCCATCCTCCTCCGTGTTGGTGCCCTTATTTTTTCAGCAGGTAGTTCGATTGCACGGCATTCCAGAGAACATTGTGTCTAACAGAGGAGTCCAGTTTGTTTCCAGATTTTGGAGGACATTTTGTTCTAAACTGGGAGTTCAGCTGTCTTTCTCCTCTGCGTTTCACCCTCAGACCAATGGGCAAACTGAGAGAACAAACCAGACCTTGGAGACTTATTTGAGATGTTTTGTGTCTGCTGATCAAGATGACTGAGTCTCTTTTTTGCCTTTTGCTGAGTTTGCTCTTAATAATAGGGCTAGCTCTGCCACCTTAATGTGTCCTTTTTTCTGCAATTTCGAGTTTCATCCTCGTTTTTCTTCGGGGCAGGTGGAGGCTTCTGTCTGTCCGGGTGTTGACTCTATTGTGGAGAGAATGCAGCAGATTTGTGATCAAGTAGTGGATAAGTTGTTTCTCTCTCAGGAGAAGGCCCAGTGGTTTGCCAACCGGCATAGGACTGATGGTCCTCGGTTTAAAGTGGGTGATTTGGTTTGGTTGTGTTCAAAAAATATCCCTATGAAGGTGGAGTCTCCAAAATTTAAGCCCAGGTTCATTGGACCTTATAAGATTGTGAAAATTCTTAATCCCGTTTCCTTCCGTTTGCTTTTTCCAGGAACATTCAAGATTCACAACGTATTCCACAAATCTTTATTGAAGAGGTTTGTAGAGCCAGTGGTTCCTATGGCTACGCCTCCTGACCCTGTTCTGGTTGAGGGCAATTTGGAGTATGAGGTTGAGAAGATATTGGATTCTCGTTTGGCTAGAGGGAGACTCCAGTACTTGGTTAAGTGGAGAGGTTATGGTCAGGACGACAATTCTTGGGTGTTTGCTTCTGACATTCATGCTGATAGGCTTGTCCGTGCCTATCACCAAGCTGATCCTGATCAGCCTGGTGGCGCACGTGAGGGTTTGGTGACCCCTCCTCAAGGGGGGGTACTGTTGTGAACGTATTGGAGATGACTTCGGAGCTGAGGCTCCCTCTGGTGGTTGCTGAGGGTATTGAACCTATGTTGAACAGCAAAAGTCCACCACCTGCAATTGATGAATGGTTATCAGGGGGGACGGACTGGCCTGATATAAGTGAGCTGGCCTCCCATGATCCTCGCCGGTGATCAATTGTTACTTCCTGGTTTAGGTTGGAATTCAGCTTGCTTTCTGCTGTCTCCTGCTATCATTGAGATAAGTTACTTTCTGGTTTTTTTTCTATGGTTTGATTTTCCTTGTTTTTGCTGCCTTGCTTTTTGAGTTCAGCCGGGTCCCCTTTGGGGGCTTGTGCTGGTCTCTGTTCTCTTTTTGTATTTGTTCATTTGCTCAGTTACTGTGATTTTTTACTGCTGGGTAGCTACGTGTTCACACCAGAGATCTAATATAGGTGGTCGAGACCGTGCGGTCTCAGCATTTTTGGAATCAGAGGTGTTGGGAGTCTTTCCTAGGGTTTTGTTGTGTTGCAGACAGTATTCTCTCCTGTACTGTCCTATCTAGACAGTTTTGGGCCCCAGCATTTGCTCATTCTATTTTCTGTCTGCGTTAGTTTTTCATCTTGTCTAACCGCCATTATATGTTTGGGGGCTTCCTATTCCTTTGGGCTCTACTCCGGGGCAGTTAGCTTTCCTCTTTCCATCTTCAGGGGTAGCTAATCTCTCCGGCTGTGATGAGGCGTCTAGGGCACCATAGGAACATCCCACGGCTGCTTCTAGTTGTGCGGTTAGTTTAGGGGTCTGCAACCTATTAGATCCCAACCTCTCTGGTGTTTGTCTGCCTTTGCGTTTTTTTGCTCCTGCTCTCCTCAGCTACCAAATCATAACACTTATACATGGTTATTAGATCGCCCCTCAGTTGTCTTTTTTCTAGACTAAATAATCCTAATTTTGCTAATCTTTCTGGGTATTGTAGTTCCCCCATCTCCTTTATTAATTTTGTTGCCCTCCTTTGTACTCGCTCTAGTTCCATTATATCCTTCCTGAGCACCGGTGCCCAAAACTGTACACAGTACTCCATGTGCGGTGTAACCAGGGATTTGTACAGAGGCAGTATAATGCTCTCATCATGTGTATCCAGACCTCTTAATGCACCCCATGATCCCGTTTGCCTTGGCAGCCGCTGCCTGGCACTGGCTGCTCCAGGTAAGTTTATCATTAACTAGGATCCCCAAGTCCTTCTCCATGTCAGATTTACCCAGTGGTTTCCTGTTCATTATGTAATGGTGATATTGATTCCTTCTTCCCATGTGTATACCCTTACATTTATCATTGATAAACCCCATCTGCCACCTTTCCTTCCAAGTTTCCAACTTCTCCAGATCCTGACAAGTCCTCCTAGCAAAAGACAAGTGAAACTGTACAATATTGTGGTCGCTATTTCCTAGATGCCTGACGACCTGCAGATTTGTTATTCTGTCAGGTCTATTAGATAGTATTAGGTGTAAAAGTGCTGCTCCTCTGGTTGGATTCTGCACCAATTGTGAACGATAATTTTTCTTGGTTATTAGCAGAAACCTGTTGCCTTTATGGGTTTCGCAGGTCTCTGTTTCCCAGTTAATATCCGGGTAGTTAAAGTCCCCCAGAACAAGGACCTCATTATGGGTTGCAGCTTCATCTATCTGCCTTAGTATTAGACTTTCCATGATTTCTTTTATATTTGGGGGTTTGTAACAGACCCAAATGAGAATTTTGTTACTATTTTTCCCTCCATATGGATTCGACATCCTCATTCCCTTCGCTAATATCCTCCCTTAAAGTAGACTTTAGACAAGACTTTACATAAAGACAAACCCCTCCTCCTCTCCGATTTTTACGATCCTTTCTAAACAGACTGTAACATTGTAAGGTAACTGCCCAGTCATAGCTTTCATCTAAACATGTTTCGGTTATTCCCACTATGTCATAGTTACCGTAGATATTTCTGCTTCTAGTTCTTCCATCTTGGTTGTCAGGCCTCTGGCGTTTGCGAGCATGCAGTTTAGAGGAATTTGTTTTGTTCCAATCTCCTCCCTGTGGATTGTTTTAGAAATTTTCTTACACCCCTTCCGAGTATGGTGTCTTGGGTCTTCTTTGCCGCACCTCATATCCTTCATCAGTATATTTTCTGGCTTCATGTTTGAGTCCAACGTTTTTCTTCCCGTCCCCTCTTCTTGTAGTTTAACGCCCTCCTGATGAGTGTAGCAAGTCTCCTGGTGAATGGGTTTCCCAACTTTGTTGAGGTGTAGTCCGTCTCTGGCGAGGAGTCTGTCATACAGGTAATTCACACCGTGGTCCAGGAATCTGAATCCTTGTTTTCTGCTCCATCGTCTTAGCTAGTTGTTCGCATCAAGGATCCTGTTCCAACTCCTGGTGCCATACCAGTCTACTGGAAGGATAGAAGAAAAAACTACCTGTGCGTCCAGTTCCTTGACCTTCTTCCCCAACTCTTCAAAGTCCTTGCAGATTGTCGGTAGGTCCTTCCTTGCCGTGTCACTGGTGCCAACATCTATCAGAAGAAATGGGTGGACGTCCTTGGAACTGATGAGATTTGGTGTCCTGTTGGTCACATCCTTGATCTGCACACTTGGGAGGCAGCATACTTCTCTTGCGGTTGTGTCCGGTCTGCAGATGGCTGCTTCTGTGCCTCTCAGTAATGAGTCTCTCACCACTACCACTCTTCTTCGATTCTTGGCTGTACTTTTTGTTGTCACTTCTGGGTGTTGCTGTGTGCCCTTTTCTTCTTTGCTTGCTGGTAGTGCCTCATCCTTAGATGTGCCATCTTCGTCCTCCACAAGGCCTTGGTATCAGTTTCTCAGTTTTGTGGTCGGTGATGTCTCCATGTTTTTCTTGCTTCTTTTGGTCACGGGCTTCCACTCGTCTGTTTTTGGAGGTTCTCTAACACTTTCTTCACCTTCTGTAACCAGTAGAGATGCTTCTGTCCGGTCCAGGAAGTCTTCATTTTCTTTGATAAGTTTCAAAGTTGCAATTCTTTCTTCCAGACCCCGCACTTTTTCTTCTAGAAGGGCCAGTAGTCTACACTTCTGGCAGGTGAAATTGGATTCTTCTTCTGGTCGCACATGTTGCAGCTCACCACATAGGTTGTCACATCTGCCATGTTGCTCCTAGATCCTGCTGACTTGCTGTCTGTCTTCCTTCTTGTGTAATCTGCTGTGTTTTTTACTTTCCAGCCTGAGAGGAAAGTTGATGGCAAAGTGTAGTTATCCCCCCGAGGAGGAAGCCTACATTGTCGATGTCACCCACAGAGTGCCCAGAACATAGGTATAGTCTGGCCTTCTGGACCCTCACCATCCTGAGGGATAAGAGGACCAGTGACGGACCCAAAGCAGGTTACGGAGTGCTCCTGTGAGGTTGGGGCCCTAATGTTGCTTCTGGCTACCTTTAGCCTGGAATCTCAGGCTGTGCTACCCATAGATGCCAATCTGGAGGTGCTGAGGGACCTCATGTACAAGCCCATCTCACAGTCCAAGAAGGAGAGGGTAATGTGAGATTTGGGCAGGTTGTATCGGATGATGGTTTTGGAAGACTATCTGTAAATCAGTCCCCCATGCCACCTCTAAAAGAGGGAGTGTCAGAGAAAAATTAAAATCAAAGTCTTCCCGGGGAGACGGACATATCACCCTCAAATTGAACATAGATGGGAAGAGAGAAGAATCCTAACAATTCAACCCCCATTTAAGTAGGAACTTCCTGCAGTGACCAGCTAATTATCACAGAAGTCTATTTAAGGAAAAAGACAATAAGACTGAGATTCGCTGACGCAGAGGTGGGGAAATACACTTCCAGGCATGAGCATCCTCTGATCACAACATGGCTCTGAGACCTTTTTGAGTCAGTGGTCAGTGATGAATATTGGGGTTTGCATTGATCCAATATTTATGGGAGATATATTTTCGGCCTCATAGATATTTTGCTTGATGATACTCCAAAGGTTCTCTATAGGATTGAGGTCAGGGGAAGATGGTTGCCACATCATGAGTTTATCTCCTTTTATGAACATAGCAGCCGATGACTCAGAGGTATTCTTTGCAGCATGAGATGGTGCATTGTCATGCATGAAGATGATTTTGCTCCTGAAGGCACATTTCTGCTTTTTATACCATGGAAGAAAGTTGTCAGTCAGAAACTCTACATACTTTGCAGAGATCATTTTCACACCTTCAGGAACCTTAAAGAGCCCTACCAGCTGTTTCCCTATGATTCCGGCCCAAAACATGACTCCTCCACCTCCTTGATTACGTCGCAGCCTTGTTGGGACATGGTGGCCATCCACCAACCATCCACTACTCCATCCATCTGGACCATCCAGGGTTGATCAACACTCATCAGTAAGCAAGACTGTTTGAAAATTAGTCTTCATGTATGTCTGGGCCCACTGCAACCGTTTCTGCTTGTGAGCACTGTTTAGGGGTGGCCGAATTGTAGGGTTATGCACCACAGCAAGCCTTTGAAGGATCCCACACCTTGTGGTTGGAGGGACTCCAGAGGCACCAGCAGCTTCAAATATCTCTTTGCTGGTTTGTAATGGCTTTTTAGCAGCTACTCTCTTAATCCGATGAACTTGCCTGGCAGAAACCTTCCTCATTCTGCCTTTATCAGCATGAACACGCCTGTGCTCAGAATCAGCCATAAATCTCTTAACAGTACAATGATCACGCTTAAGTTTTCAGGAAATATCTAATGTTTTCATCCCTTGACCAAGGCATTGCACTATGTGAAGCTTTTCAGCAGCAGAGAGGTCCTTTTTCTTTACCATGTTACTTGAAATCTCTGGCCTGCTTAATAGTGTGGAACATCCAGTTTTCCTTTTATTGGACTCACATGGCAAACTAATTATCACAGGTATCTGAGATTGATTTCAGTGATCCAAAGAACCCTGAGACAATACCATCAATGGGTTTCATTTACAAAAAAAAAAACGCTAGGACACTTTAAACCAATTTGCATAATAATTTGGAACATCGTTTACAACGACGGATGATGCGGTCTGACACTGATGTTCCTTGAGCTTGAAGTTCACCTTTATAGAAGTTTTTCTGGGCTCTTTTGTTACTATTCGTATTATCCGTCTCTTTGATTTGTCATCAATTTTCCTCCTGCCGCCTCGCCCAGGGAGGTTGGCTACAGTCCCATGGATATTAAATTTCTGAATAATATGTGCGTCTGTAGTCACAGGAACATCAAGCTGCTTGGAGATGGACTTATAACTTTTACCTTTAACATGTTTGTCTATAATTTTCTTTCTAATCTCCAGAGACAACATGGACCAGAGGAAGCGAAGGAAAGAGTTGAGTGTGATACACACCATGTCACCAAACAGCACAGTGTGTATCTGTATCCCTCTATACAGCCCACTCACTGATTCCAAGATTGTAGACACAGGTGATGATAATTAGTGGACACACCGTGATTTAACATGTCCCTTTTGTAACATTATTTCAGGGGTGCCATCATTTCTGTCCAGGCCTATTTCATGAGATTTATTTTTTATAAATTCTGTGGAAGCATGGTTGAAAAGCAATGTCTGACTTTCATTTGTTCATTTTCATAGTTTTTGATTTATTATTACTTTTGTCAGATTCAATTAATTTCTGTCACCATTGTGGGTTTTTCTGTCATTAAACGAGGGGTACCAACAATTTTGACCATGTGTGTATATATTTTGTGTTGGAATCAGAGGCGAGTTCCCCAATAACCGGCCTGGTAATCAGAGCAGCTGCAACCTTGTCTATCGCTTCTGTAATTGTCCTGAAGATTGGAGGCAGCAGAGCGTGTTCCTGACAAACTGGTGTAAGCAGTGTGATCAGCATGACATACAGTTAGGTCCATATATATTTGGACAGAGACAACATTTATCTAATTTTGGTTTTAGACATTACCACAATGAATTTTAAACAAAACAATTCAGATGCAGTTGAAGTTCAGACTTTCAGCTTTCATTTGAGGGTATCCACATTAAAATTGGATGAAGGGTTCAGGAGTTTCAGCTCCTTAACATGTGCCACCCTGTTTTTAAAGGGACCAAAAGTAATTGGACAATTTACTCCAAGGCTATTTCATGGACAGGTGTGGGCAATCCCTTCGTTATGTCATTCTCAATTAAGCAGATAAAAGGGCTGGAGTTGATTTGAGGTGTGGTGTTTGCATTTGAAGGTTTTGCTGTGAAGGAAACATGCAGTCAAAGGAGCTCTCCATGCAGGTGAAACAAGCCATCCTTAAGCTGCAAAAACAGAAAAAACCCATCCGAGAAATTGCTACAACATTAGGAGTGGCAAAATCTACAGTTTGGTACATCCTGAGAGAGAAAGAAAGCACTGGTGAACTCATCAATGCAAAAAGACCTGGGCGCCCACGGAAGACAACAATGTGGAAGATCGCAGAATACTCTCCATGGTGAAGAGAAACCCCTTCACAACAGCCAACCAAGTGAACAACACTCTCCAGGAGGTAGGCGTATCAATATCCAAATCTACCATAAAGAGAAGACTGCATGAAATTAAATACAGAGGGTTCACTGCACGGTGCAAGCCACTCATAAGCATCAAGAATAAAAAGGCTAGGCTGGACTTTGCTAAAAAACATCTAAAAAAGCCAGCACAGTTCTGGAAGAACATTCTTTGGACAGATGAAACCAAGATCAACCTCTACCAGAATGATGGAAAGAGAAAAGTATGGCGAAGGCGTGGTACAGCTCATGATCCAAAGCATACCACATCATCTGTAAAACATGGCGGAAGCAGTGTGATGGCTTGGGCATGCATGGCTGCCAGTGGCACTGGGTCACTAGTGTTTATTGATGATGTGACACAGGACAGAAACAGCCGAATGAATTCTGAGGTATTCAGAGCCATACTGTGTGCTCAGATCCAGCCAAATGCAGCCAAACTGATTGTCCATCTGTAGTATGAAACGACGACCAATGACCCAAAACAAAGCCAAAGCAACCCAGGAGTTTATTAAAGCAAAGAAGTGGATTATTCTTGAATGGCCAAGTCAGTCACCTGATCTCAACCCAATTGAACATGCATTTCACTTGTTAAAGACTAAACTTCAGACAGAAAGGCCCACAAACAAACAACAACTGAAAACCACCGCGGTGAAGGCCTGGAGAGCATCAAAAAGGAGGAAACACAGTGTCTGGTGATGTCCATGAGTTCAAGACTTCAGGCAGTCATTGCCAACAAAGGGTTTTCAACCAAGTACTAGAAATGAACATTTTATTTACAATTATTTAATCTGTCCAATTACTTTTGGTCCCTTTAAAAACAGGGTGGCACATGTTAAGGAGCTGAAACTCCTAAACCCTTCATCCAATTTTAATGTGGATACCCTCAAATGAAAGCTGAAAGTCTGAACTTCAACTGCATCTGAATTGTTTTGTTTCAAATTCATTGTGGTAATGTCTAGAACCAAAATTACATAAATGTTGTCTCTGTCCAAATATATATGGACCTAACTGTATCCCCCCTGCTATTATCCGTGACAGGGGCCCACCCTGCTGTATAGCTACCTGCGGGTCTGCTATTCGGAGGCGCGCCCTGGTGTATATCTGCCTGCAGGGGGACTGCACTATGAGACCCACCCTGGTGTATATCTGCCTGCAGGAGTCTGCACTGAGGGGCCCACCCTGGTGTCTGGTTGGCTGCAGAAGTCGGGATCACACAGAAACATTAGTGTGCCTCTACTAATGTGGGACCTCAAAGAACCTTCCCCACCCCGCCCACACTGTCTATAGGGAAGGGGGCAGACTTATCACCCCTATGCTTCACCCTTCTACACTGCTTCCTCACCTTTCTATCACTGACTCTACATCCTCTCCTCTGGGGGATGCAGGGGCTGCACAGGGGAGTCCTGCACTTCTCCGCTCACCCTCCTACGATGGATTCATGCAGCGACATTATGATAACTGGAAGCTCGATGGTTAATGTGCAGGAGGTGGATGTAAACGCCATGAGCATGCTCCATGCAGAACGCAGGCGACTCGCTGATGGGCACAGACAGTAAAGACGGACGCTGATGGAGTGAAGCAAACAGAAAAGTGACATCATGCAGAGAGCAGGCGTCTGTGCACCGACTGCCAGGGGGCGCCGCTCCCACCAGCATAGGGCGCAGCTCCCATCGCCAGGGGGTAGTGCTCTGACCGCTACGGGCATCGTTCCAACGTTCAGAGGGCTCTGCTCCGACCGCCAGGGGACGCTGCACCAAACCAAAGGTAACGCAACTCCGACGAGCATGGGGCGCAGCTCCGAACACCAATGAGTGCAGCTCCGACCAGCATGGGCGCAGCTCCAAACACCAATGAGTGCAGCTCCGACCAGCATGGGGCGCAGCTCCGAACACCAATGAGTGCAGCTCCGACCAGCATGAGGCGCAGCTCCAAACACTAATGAGTGCAGCTCCGACCAGCATAGGGCGCAGCTACGAACACCAGTGGATGCAGCACCGACCAGCATGGGGCGCAGCTCCAAACACCAGTGGATGCAGCTCCGACCAGCATGGGGCGCAGCTCCGAACACCAGTGGATGTAGCACCGACCAGCATGGGGCGCAGCTCCGAACACCAGTGGATGCAGCTCCGACCAGCATGGGGCGCAGCTCCAAACACCCGTGGATGCAGCTCCGAGCAGCCTGGGGCGCAGCTCCGAACACCAGTGGATGCAGCTCCGACCAGCATGGGGCGCAGCTCCGAACACCAGTGGATGTAGCTCCGACCAGCATTGGGCCCAGCTCCGAACACCAGTGGATGCAGCTCCAACCAGCATGGGGCGCAGCTCCAAACACCAGCTGATGCAGCTCCGACCAGCATGAGGCGCAGCTCCAAACACTAATGAGTGCAGCTCCGACCAGCATGGGGCGCAGCTCCGAACACCAATGAGTGCAGCTCCGACCAGCATGGGGCGCAGCTCCGAACACCAGTGGATGCAGCACCGACCAGCATGGGGCGCAGCTCCGAACACCAGTGGATGCAGCACCGACCAGCATGGGGCGCAGCTCCAAAAACCAGTGGATGCAGCTCCGACCAGCATGGGGCACAGCTCCAAACACCAGTGGATGCAGCTCCGACCAGCATGGGGCGCAGCTCCAAACACCAGTGGATGCAGCTCCGACCAGCATGGGGCGCAGCTCCAAACACCAGCGGATGCAGCTCCGACCAGCATGGGGCGCAGCTACAAATACTAATGAGTGCAGCTCAGACCAGCATGGGGCGCAGCTACGAACACTAATGAGTGCAGCTCCGACCAGCATGGGGCGCAGCTCTGAACACCAATGAGTGCAGCTGCGACCAGCATGGGGCGCAGGTCCGAACACCAGTGGATGCAGCACCGACCAGCATGGGGTGCAGCTCCAAACACCCGTGGATGCAGCTCCGAGCAGCATGGGGCGCAGCTCCGAACACCAATGAGTGCAGCTCCGACCAGCATGGGGCGCAGCTCCAAACACCCATGGATGCAGCTCCGACCAGCATGGGGCGCAGCTCCGAACACCAGTGGATGCAGCTCCGACCAGCATGGGGCGCAGCTCCGAACACCAGTGGATGTAGCTCCGACCAGCATGGGGCGCAGCTCCGAACACCAGTGGATGAAGCTCTGACCAGCATGGGGCGCAGCTCCAAACACCCATGGATGCAGCTCCGACCAGCATGGGACGCAGCTCCGAACACCAGTGGATGTAGCTCCGACCAGCATGGGGCGCAGCTCCGAACACCAGTGGATGTAGCTCCGACCAGCATGGGGCGCAGCTCCGAACACCAGTGGATGAAGCTCTGACCAGCATGGGGCGCAGCTCCGAACACCAGTGGATGCAGCTCCGACCAGCATAGGGCGCAGCTCCGAACCCCCGTGGATGCAGCTCCGACCAGCATGGGGTGCAGCTCCGAATACCAGTGGATGCAGCTCCGACCAGCATAGGGCGCAGCTCCGAACACCCGTGGATGCAGCTCCGACCAACATGGGGTGCAGCTCCGAACGCCAGTGGATGCCGCTCCGAGCAGCATGGGCGCAGCTCCGACCAGCATGGGGCACAGCTCCGAACACCCGTGGATGCAGCTCCGACCAGCATAGGGCGCAAATCCGAACACCCGTGGATGCAGCTCCGACCAGCATGGGGCGCAGCTCCGAACCCGTGGATGCAGCTCCGACCAGCATGGGGTGCAGCTCCGAATACCAGTGGATGCAGCTCCGACCAGCATAGGGCGCAGCTCCGAACACCCGTGGATGCAGCTCCGACCAACATGGGGTGCAGCTCCGAACGCCAGTGGATGCCGCTCCGAGCAGCATGGGCGCAGCTCCGACCAGCATGGGGCACAGCTCCGAACACCCGTGGATGCAGCTCCGACCAGCATAGGGCGCAAATCCGAACACCCGTGGATGCAGCTCCGACCAGCATGGGGCACAGCTCTGACCAGCATGGGCGCAGCTCCGACCAGCATGGGGCGCAGCTCCGAACGCCAGTGGATGCTGCTCCGACCAGCATGGGGCACAGCTCCGACCAGCATGGGGCACAGCTCTGAGCACCTGTGGATGCAGCTCCGACCAGCATGGGGCGCAGCACCGAACACCCGTGGATGCAGCTCCGACCAGCATGGGGCGCAGCTCCAAACGTCAGTGGATGCCACTCCGACCAGCATGGGGCGCAACTCCGACCGCCAGGGGACGTCGCGCCGACCGCCCTCAACAGCAGCGTTAATCTGAGGCACCATGATGGATGCAGGAAACGCAGCAATCACGGTGCTCCCGCGCTGTACGTGTGGGAGGAGCTGAAGGCAATGAGGCGCTATTCTGGAGCCCCGACCACATGACACTTACTTGGTCACTCGCCGGGACGTCTGCAGCTGCTGCTCCCGCTCATTCAAAGGCTGCACTTTGCCGTGATTCACCGCAGGGCACTTCGGGGACAGGGTGGCAAAGACGGGTGAGCTGGAGCACCCTCGCTTCAGGAGCTTGCTGAAGGACAAGGCCACCTTGGATTTCGGAGCCGCCATCTTGATCTCCGCTGGGACGGACAGGTGATTCCCGCTGGACTCCGATCCAAATGACACCTCGGAGTTGTCGGTGGGGGAGGGGAAGTGGTTGTCAAACTCGCTGGCCCCTGTTGGCTCCCACTTCCTCTCCACGCCCGGCGTGCTTTCTATGGCTACGCTAATAGGAGACGGGCAGGCGGTGCAGTTTGGCAGCGCGATGTGTCCGGGGGACGGGGTGGACACCTCTAGTCTGGGCTGGCAGGACAGGAACAAGTTGGTTTGGGAGGAGGGGGCACAGGTACCGGTGTAGACAGTCAGGTGAGGAATCGGGGCGGTGAAATGGCACAGCTGTGGGAGAGATCAGAGGGAAGTTACTAGCAGCACTACGAGATGGCCTGTGTGAGCGACATGGAGACATAGACTTGGGAATTACTGGACTCCGAGCACCAGGAGAATACCAGGAAAACCATGCGTATGGCCCTTTAACACCACTCCGTGTGCAGTACCCAATCCCAGCCTGCAGGTGGCAGATACTTCCTCCATACGCTGTATTATACCACCACTCAGTGGCAGAGAGCTGGTACTGCGACTAATGAGAGCACAAAAAGTAGGCAATATAAAACCAACAACAGCTGTGCTACCGGGCATGCTGGGAGTTATAGTATCCGTACTGCGGAGGAGGCACAGCGCCTGCCACAGGCTATAACATAGGCATAACTTCTCCTGGAGCTCAGTGAACAGAGATGACGCAGATGTAGAAGAATGAAATGAAGGCGAAAATGAGATGTATCATTTATTAGGACGACAGAAAGTAACGGAAGAAAGGGGAGAAAGTACAGATAATGGAGATGAACATCTGTAACTGGGGTCCTCCTGCTACACTCCCCCCAGGAGCCGACCGTGTGTAACCGGGGTCCTCCCATCACTCCTCCCAGGAGCCGACCGTGTGTAACCGGGGTCCTCCCGTCACTCCTCCCAGGAGCCGACCGTTTGTAACCGGGGTCCTCCCGTCACTCCTCCCAGGAGCCGACCGTGTGTAACCGGGGTCCTCCCGTCACTCCTCCCAGGAGCCGACCGTGTGTAACCGGGGCCCTCCCGTCACTCCTCCCAAGAGCCGACCGTGTGTAACCGGGGCCCTCCCGTCACTCCTCCCAAGAGCCGACCGTGTGTAACCGGGGCCCTCCCGTCACTCCTCCCAGGAGACGACCGTGTGTAACCGGGGCCCTCCCGTCACTCCTCCCAGGAGCCAACCGTGTGTAACCGGGGTCCCCATCGCTGATCACCAGGAGCTGATGATCTATAACCTGGATCTCCCGTCGCTGATCAGCGGGAGCTGACGATCTATAACCTGGATCCCCCATCGCTGATCAGCGGGAGCTGACGATCTATGACCTGGATCCCCCGTCGCTGATCAGCGGGAACTGACGATCTATAACCTGGATCCCCCGTCGTTGATCAGCGAGAGCGGACGATCTATAACCTGGATCCCCCATCTCTGATCACCAGGAGCTGACGATCTATAACCTGGATCCTCCGTCGCTGATCAGCGGGAGCTGACGATCTATAACCTGGATCCCCCATCTCTGATCACCAGGAGCTGACAATCTATAACCTGGATCCCCCTCGCTGATCACCGGGAGCTGATGATCTATAACCCGGATCCCCCATCAGTGATCACAGGGAGCTGACGATCTATAACCTAGATCCCCCGTCGCTGATCACTAGGAGCTGACGATCTATAACCTGGATCCCCCATCGCTGATCACCAGGAGCTGACGATCTATAACCTGGATCCCCCCTCGCTGATCACCGGGAGCTGATGATCTATAACCCGGATCCCCCATCAGTGATCACGGGAGCTGACGATCTATAACCTGGATCCCCCATCGCTGATCAGCGGGAGCTGACGATCTATGACCTGGATCCCCCGTCGCTGATCAGCGGGAACTGACGATCTATAACCTGGATCCCCCGTCGTTGATCAGCGAGAGCGGACGATCTATAACCTGGATCCCCCATCTCTGATCACCAGGAGCTGACGATCTATAACCTAGATCCTCCGTCGCTGATCAGCGGGAGCTGACGATCTATAACCTGGATCCCCATCTCTGATCACCAGGAGCTGACAATCTATAACCTGGATCCCCCTCGCTGATCACCGGGAGCTGATGATCTATAACCCGGATCCCCCATCAGTGATCACAGGGAGCTGACGATCTATAACCTAGATCCCCCGTCGCTGATCACTAGGAGCTGACGATCTATAACCTGGATCCCCCATCGCTGATCACCAGGAGCTGACGATCTATAACCTGGATCCCCCTCGCTGATCACCGGGAGCTGATGATCTATAACCCGGATCCCCCATCAGTGATCACCGGGAGCTGACGATCTATAACCTGGATCCCCCGTCGCTGATCACTAGGAGCTGACGATCTATAACCTGGATCCCCCATCGCTGATTACCGGGAGCTGACGATCTATAACCTAGATCCCCCATCGCTGATTACCGGGAGCTGACGATCTATAACCTGGATCCCCCATCGCTGATTACCGGGAGCTGACGATCTATAACCTGGATCCCCCTCGCTGATTACCGGGAGCTGACGATCTATAACCTGGATCCCCTTCGCTGATCACCGAGAGCTGACGATCTATAACCCGGATCCCCCATCAGTGATCACCGGGAGCTGACGATCTATAACCTAGATCCTCCATCGCTGATTACCGGGAGCTGACGATCTATAACCTGGATCCCCCATCGCTGATTACCGTGAGCTGAAGATCTATAACCTGGATCCCCCATCGCTGATTACCGGGAGCTGACGATCTATAACCTGGATCCCCCATCGCTGATTACCGGGAGCTGACGATCTATAACCTGGATCCCCCATCGCTGATTACCGGGAGTTGACGATCTATAACCTGGATCCCCCATCACTGATTACCAGGAGCTGACGATCTATAACCTGGATCCCCCAACGCTGATTACCGGGAGATGACGATCTATAACCTGGATCCCCATCACTGATTACCAGGAGCTGACGATCTATAACCTGGATCCCCCATCACTGATTACCAGGAGCTGACGATCTACAACCTGGATCCCCCGTCGCTCATCGCTGGGAGCTGACGATATATAACCTGGATCCTCCATCTCTGATCACCAGTAGCTGACAATCTATAACCTGGATCCCCCGTCGCTGATCAGCGGGGGCTGACGATCTATAGCCTGGATCCTCCATCTCTGATCACCGGGAGCTGACGATCTATAACCTGGATCCCCCTCGCTGATCACCGGGAGCTGACGATCTATAACCTGGATCCCCCTCGCTGATCACCGGGAGCTGACGATCTATAACCCGGATCCCCCATCAGTGATCACCGGGAGCTGACGATCTATAACCCGGATCCCCCATCGCTGATTACCGGGAGCTGACGATCTATAACCCGGATCCCCCAACGCTGATTACCGGGAGCTGACGATCTATAACCTGGATCCCCCGTCGCTGGTCACCAGGAGCTGACGATCTATAGCCTAGATCCCCCATCGCTGATTACCAGGAGCTGACGATCTATAACCTGGATCTCCCGTCGCTGATCACCGGGAGCTGACGATCTATAACCTGGATCCCCCGTCGCTGATCACCAGGAGCTGACGATCTATAACCTAGATCCCCCATCGCTGATTACCGGGAGCTGACGATCTATAACCTGGATCTCCCATCGCTGACGATCTATAACCTGGATCCCCCGTCGCTGATCACCAGGAGCTGACGATCTATAACCTAGATCCCCCATCGCTGATTACCGGGAGCTGACGATCTATAACCTGGATCTCCCGTCGCTGATCACCGGGAGATGACGATCTATAACCTGGATCCCCCGTCGCTGATCACCGGGAGCTGACGATCTACAACCTGGATCCCCCATCTCTGATCACCAGGAGCTGACGATCTATAACCTAGATCCCCCATCGCTGATTACCGGGAGCTGACGATCTATAAACTGGATCCCCCATCTCTGATCACCGAGAGCTGACGATCTATAACCTGGATCCGCCGTCGCTGATCACCGGGAGCTGACGATCTATAACCTAGATCCCCTATCGCTGATTACTGGGAGCTGACGATCTATAACCTAGATTCCCATCACTGATTACTGGGAGCTGACGATCTATAACCTAGATTCCCATCACTGATCACCGGGAGCTGACGATCTGTAACCTGGATCCCCCATCGCTGATCACCGGGAGCTGACGATCTGTAACCTGGATCCCCCATCGCTGATCACCGGGAGCTGACGATCAATAACCTGGATCCCCCGTCGCTGATCACCGGGAGCTGACGATCTATAACCTAGATCCCCCGTCGCTGATTACCGGGAGCTGACGATCTATAACCCGGATCCCCCATCAGTGATCACCGGGAGCTGACGATCTATAACCCGGATCCCCCATCGCTGATTACCGGGAGCTGACGATCTATAACCCGGATCCCCCATCGCTGATTACCGGGAGCTGACGATCTATAACCCGGATCCCCCATCGCTGATTACCGGGAGCTGACGATCTATAACCTGGATCCCCAGTCGCTGGTCACCAGGAGCTGACGATCTATAGCCTAGATTCCCCATCGCTGATTACCAGGAGCTGACGATCTATAACCTGGATCTCCCGTCGCTGATTACCAGGATCTGACGATCTATAACCTGGATCTCCCGTCGCTGATCACCGGGAGCTGACGATCTATAACCTGGATCCCCCGTCGCTGATCACCAGGAGCTGACGATCTATAACCTAGATCCCCCATCGCTGATTACCGGGAGCTGACGATCTATAACCTGGATCCCCCATCAGTGATCACCGGGAGCTGACGATCTATAACCTAGATTCCCATCACTGATCACCGGAGCTGACGATCTATAACCTGGATCCCCCGTCGCTGATCACCGGGAGCTGACGATCTACAACCTGGATCCCCCATCTCTGATCACCGGGAGCTGATGATCTATAACCTGGATCCGCCGTCGCTGATCACCGGGAGCTGACGATCTATAACCTAGATCCCCCATCGCTGATTACCGGGAGCTGACGATCTATAACCTAGATCTTCCATCATCGGGAGCTGACAATCTATAACCTGGATCCCCCATCAGTGATCACCGGAGCTGACGATCTATAACCTAGATTCCCATCACTGATCACCGGGAGCTGACGATCTATAACCTAGATCCCCTATCGCTGATTACTGGGAGCTGACGATCTATAACCTAGATTCCCATCACTGATCACCGGGAGCTGACGATCTGTAACCTGGATCCCCCATCGCTGATCACCGGGAGCTGACGATCTGTAACCTGGATCCCCCATCGCTGATCACCGGGAGCTGACGATCAATAACCTGGATCCCCCGTCGCTGATCACCGGGAGCTGACGATCTATAACCTAGATCCCCCGTCGCTGATTACCGGGAGCTGACGATCTATAACCCGGATCCCCCATCAGTGATCACCGGGAGCTGACGATCTATAACCCGGATCCCCCATCGCTGATTACCGGGAGCTGACGATCTATAACCCGGATCCCCCATCGCTGATTACCGGGAGCTGACGATCTATAACCCGGATCCCCCATCGCTGATTACCGGGAGCTGACGATCTATAACCCGGATCCCCAGTCGCTGGTCACCAGGAGCTGACGATCTATAGCCTAGATTCCCCATCGCTGATTACCAGGAGCTGACGATCTATAACCTGGATCTCCCGTCGCTGATTACCAGGAGCTGACGATCTATAACCTGGATCTCCCGTCGCTGATCACCGGGAGCTGACGATCTATAACCTGGATCCCCCGTCGCTGATCACCAGGAGCTGACGATCTATAACCTAGATCCCCCATCGCTGATTACCGGGAGCTGACGATCTATAACCTGGATCCCCCATCAGTGATCACCGGGAGCTGACGATCTATAACCTAGATTCCCATCACTGATCACCGGGAGCTGACGATCTATAACCTGGATCCCCCGTCGCTGATCACCGGGAGCTGACGATCTACAACCTGGATCCCCCATCTCTGATCACCGGGAGCTGATGATCTATAACCTGGATCCGCCGTCGCTGATCACCGGGAGCTGACGATCTATAACCTAGATCCCCATCGCTGATTACTGGGAGCTGACGATCTATAACCTAGATTCCCATCACTGATCACCGGGAGCTGACGATCTGTAACCTGGATCCCCCATCGCTGATCACCGGGAGCTGACGATCTGTAACCTGGATCCCCCATCGCTGATCACCGGGAGCTGACGATCAATAACCTGGATCCCCCGTCGCTGATCACCGGGAGCTGACGATCTATAACCTAGATCCCCCATCGCTGATTACTGGGAGCTGGCGATCTATAACCTGGATCCCCCATCGCTGATTACCGGGAGCTGACGATCTATAACCTAGATCTTCCATCATCGGGAGCTGACAATCTATAACCTGGATCCCCCATCAGTGATCACCGGGAGCTGACGATCTATAACCTAGATTCCCATCACTGATCACCGGGAGCTGACGATCTGTAACCTGGATCCCCCATCGCTGATCACCGGGAGCTGACGATCTGTAACCTGGATCCCCCATCGCTGATCACCGGGAGCTGACGATCAATAACCTGGATCCCCCATCGCTGATTACCGGGAGCTGACGATCTACAACCTGGATCCCCCATCTCTGATCACCGGGAGCTGACGATCTATAACCTGGATCCCCCATCGCTGATTACTGGGAGCTGACGATCTATAACCTGGATCCCCCATCGCTGATTACTGGGAGCTGACGATCTATAACCTAGATCTCCCATCACCGGAGCTGACGATCTATAACCTGGATCCCCCATCAGTGATCACCGGGAGCCGACGATCTATAACCTAGATTCCCATCACTGATCACCGGGAGCTGACGATCTGTAACCTGGATCCCCCATCATTGATCACTGTCAGATCTCCTGTCAGTGAATGGGAACATTACTGCTGCACTGACACACTGTAACACACTGGCAGCTGTGGAAGCTTCCATTCACTGACAGGAGGCCGAGGTGCTGAGGGCACAGACTGCAGTCTCTCCTGGGTAAGAGCTGCCGCAGCCCCGTAATCACTACCATTATCCGCACTAGACAGCGGAGGGACATCTAGTGGCCGAAGAGGGAGCTGCCGCTAGGACTATAGCCTGCGGGGCCCGGAGCAGTCAGGGGCCCGGCTAGGTGGCTTTGGCTGGCGGCGGCTGCTGTGGCTGGTTTCGGCGGTCCAGCTTGCTCATGACCTGGGTGATGTCCACGGTGTTGGCTGCCTCCTTGGCCTTCGCCTCCTCCTCCAGCTGCCGCAGGATCACCGGGCTCGGGCTGGACCTGCGATGGCGTCTCATCAACGGAAAGTTACTACTGGAGAAGGGACAGGCGTCACTTCACTGATCACGAGCACTGCTAGGCACTGATTATAGGGGCAGACATGTCTACCAGTGCAATCAGCAGAGAAGACTAGAGCAGTCATCACCACGGCATCAGGACTCATCCTCCAGTCACCTCCAGAGCTGCATTCACTATTCTGCTGTTACATTGTATCCTATCCCCCAGTCACCTCCAGAGCTGCAGTCACTATTCTGCTGTTACATCATGTCTTATCCTCCTGTCACCTCCAGAGCTGCAGTCACTATTCTGCTGTGCTGTTACATTGTGTCATCTCCTCGCTGTCTGCCTCCCTCGTTATCCCCCACCATCCCCTCGTTGCCTGCCTGCCTCCCTCCTTATCCCCCGCCCTCCGTCATCCCCTCGTTGTCTCCCTCATTATCCAACGGCCCCATCATCACCTCATTGTCTGCCTCCCTTGTTATCCGCCGTCCCCCGTCATCACCTCGTCTGAATCCCTCGTTATCCGCCACCCCCCGTCATCCCCTCGTTGTCTCCCGCATTATACACCGGCCCCGTCAACCCCTCGTTGTCTGCCTCCCTCGTTATCTGCCGCCCCCCTGTCATCCCCTCGCTGTCTCCCTCATTATCTACCGGCCCGGTCATCCCCTCATTGTCTGCCTCCCTCGTTATCCCCAGCCCCTGACATCTCCTTGTTATCTCCCGCCATCCCCTCATTGCCTCCCTCGTATCTCCAGCCATCCTCTCTGTCTGCCTCCCTCATTATCCCCCGATCCCCATCACCTCGTTGTCTGCGTCCCTCGTTATCCCCCGATCCCCATCACCTCGTCTGCCTCCCTCGTTATCTCGATCCCCATCACCTCGTTGTCAGCCTCCATTATCCGCCGTCACCCCATCACCTTGTTGTCTCCCTCGTTATCCCCCAACCCCGTCATCCCCTCGTTGTCTACCTCCCTTGTTATCCTCCGCCTCCGTCATTTCCTCGTTGTCTCCCTCCCTCGTTATCCCCGCCCCGTCATTTCCTCGTTGTCTCCCTCGTTATCCCCGCCCCGTCATTTCCTCGTTGTCTCCCTCCCTCGCTATCCTCCGCCCCCCGTCATTTCCTCGTTGTCTCCCTCCCTCGCTATCCTCCGCCCCCCGTCCTTTCCTTGTTGTCTCCCTCCCTCGTTATCCCCGCCCCAGTCATTTCCTCGTTGTCTCCCTCCCTTGCTATTCTCCGTTCCCCGTCATTTCCTCGTTGTCTCCCTCCCTCGTTATCCCCGCCCCCATCATTTCCTCGTTGTCTCCCTCCCTCGTTATCCCCGCCCTCCGTCATTTCCTCGTTGTCTCCCTCCCTCGTTATCCCCGCCCTCCGTCATTTCCTCGTTGTCTCCCTCCCTCGTTATCCCCGCCCTCCGTCATTTCCTCGTTGTCTCCCTCCCTATCCTCCGCCCCGTCATTTCCTCGTTGTCTCCCTCCCTTGCTATCCTCCGCCCCGTCATTTCCTCGTTGTCTCCCTCCCTATCCTCCGCCCCCCGTCATTTCCTCATTGTCTCCCTCCCTCGTTATCCCCGCCCCCGTCATTTCCTCGTTGTCTCCCTCCCTCGCTATCCTCCGCCCCCCGTCATTTCCTCGTTGTCTCCCTCCCTCGCTATCCTCCGCACCCCGTCATTTCCTTGTTGTTTCCCTCCCTCGCTATCCTCCGCCCCCGTCATTTCCTTGTTGTCTCCCTCCCTCGTTATCCCCGCCCCAGTCATTTCCTCATTGTCTCCCTCCCTTGCTATTCTCCGTCCCAGTCATTTCCCCCATCACCTCGTTGTCTGCGTCCCTCGTTATCCCCCGATCCCCATCACCTCGTTTGCCTCCCTCGTTATCTCGATCCCCATCACCTCGTTGTCAGCCTCCATTATCCGCCGTCACCCCATCACCTCGTTATCCCCCAACCCCATCATCCCCTCGTTGTCTACCTCCCTTGTTATCCTCCGCCTCCGTCATTTCCTCGTTGTCTCCCTCCCTATCCTCCGCCCCCCGTCATTTCCTCATTGTCTCCCTCCCTCGTTATCCCCGCCCCCCGTCATTTCCTCGTTGTCTCCCTCCCTCGCTATCCTCCGCCCCCCGTCATTTCCTCGTTGTCTCCCTCCCTCGCTATCCTCCGCACCCCGTCATTTCCTTGTTGTCTCCCTCCCTCGCTATCCTCCGCCCCCGTCATTTCCTTGTTGTCTCCCTCCCTCGTTATCCCCGCCCCAGTCATTTCCTCATTGTCTCCCTCCCTTGCTATTCTCCGTCCCCGTCATTTCCCCCATCACCTCGTTGTCTGCGTCCCTCGTTATCCCCTGATCCCCATCACCTCGTTTGCCTCCCTCGTTATCTCGATCCCCATCACCTCGTTGTCAGCCTCCATTATCCGCCGTCACCCCATCACCTCGTTATCCCCCAACCCCATCATCCCCTCGTTGTCTACCTCCCTTGTTATCCTCCGCCTCCGTCATTTCCTCGTTGTCTCCCTCCCTCGTTATCCCCGCCCCGTCATTTCCTCGTTGTCTCCCTCGCTATCCCCGCCCCGTCATTTCCTCGTTGTCTCCCTCCCTCGCTATCCTCGCCCCCCGTCATTTCCTCGTTGTCTCCCTCCCTCGCTATCCTCCGCCCCCCGTCATTTCCTTGTTGTCTCCCTCCCTTGCTATTCTCCGTTCCCCGTCATTTCCTCGTTGTCTCCCTCCCTCGCTATCCCCCGCCCCAGTCATTTCCTCGTTGTCTCCCTCCCTTGCTATTCTCCGTTCCCCGTCATTTCCTCGTTGTCTCCCTCCCTCGTTATCCCCGCCCCCGTCATTTCCTCGTTGTCTCCCTCCCTCGTTATCCCCGCCCTCCGTCATTTCCTCGTTGTCTCCCTCCCTCGTTATCCCCGCCCTCCGTCATTTCCTCGTTGTCTCCCTCCCTATCCTCCGCCCCGTCATTTCCTCGTTGTCTCCCTCCCTTGCTATCCTCCGCCCCGTCATTTCCTCGTTGTCTCCCTCCCTATCCTCCGCCCCCCGTCATTTCCTCAATGTCTCCCTCCCTCGTTATCCCCGCCCCGTCATTTCCTCGTTGTCTCCCTCCCTCGCTATCCTCCGCCCCCCGTCATTTCCTCGTTGTCTCCCTCCCTCGCTATCCTCCGCACCCCGTCATTTCCTTGTTGTCTCCCTCCCTCGCTATCCTCCGCCCCCATCATTTCCTTGTTGTCTCCCTCCCTCGTTATCCCCGCCCCAGTCATTTCCTCATTGTCTCCCTCCCTTGCTATTCTCCGTCCCCGTCATTTCCTCGTTGTCTCCCTCCCTCGTTATCCCCGCCCCCCGTCATTTCCTCGTTGTCTCCCTCCCTATCCTCCGCCCCGTCATTTCCTCGTTGTCTCCCTCCCTCGCTATCCTCCGCCCCCGTCATTTCCTCGTTGACTCCCTCCCTCACTATCCTCCGCCCCCATCATTTCCTCGTTGTCTCCCTCCCTCGCTATCCTCAGCCCCCCCATCATTTCCTCGTTGTCTCCCTCGCTATCATCAGCCCCCCATCGTTTCCTCGTTGTCTCCCTCGTTATCCTCTGTCCCGTCATCCCCTTGTTGTCTGCCTCCCTTGTTATCCCCCACCCCCGTCATCCACTCATTTTTTCCCTCCTTTATCCCTCGCTCCTCATTATCTGCCGCCCACCGTAATCCACAGCCCCCGTTATCCGCGCCTCCCAGGCACTTACCTCTTCTTGGTCTCCTGAGGTACCACGGCTTTGCTCAGTATCTCCTTGTAAATAGGTGACTTCAGATACCTGCCGTAAGAATCCTAAGAGAAAGAAGACATGGCAGCACCGGGGAGCGTAGGGGGCAGTGCGGAATCTCGCAGCCAACACACACCTTTTTCATCAGCATGTAGATGTGCGTCTGAGCGGCGTCCAGCACATAGCGGTGCGGGTGCTTCAGCCCCTTCACCGTGATGTCCATCGTCTTCCCATCAATATTAATCCAGCGTCGGGCACCGGGGGCTAGGAACAACCTGCCGAGGGCGAGATGTGAGGAACAACCTGCCGAGGGCGAGATGTGAGGCCGGGGAAGGAACAACCTGCCGAGGGCGAGATGTGAGGCCGGGGGAGGAACAACCTGCCGAGGGCGAGCTGTGAGGAACAACCTGCCGAGGGCGAGCTGTGTGGAACAATCTGCCGAGGGCGAGCTGTGTGGAACAACCTGCCGAGGGCGAGATGTGAGGCCGGGGGAGGAACAACCTGCCGAGGGAGAGATGTGAGGAACAACCTGCCGAGGGAGAGATATGAGGAAGAACAACCTGCCGAGGGCGAGATGTGAGGCCGGGGGAGGAATAACCTGCCGAGCAGACTTTCTGCTTTGCTCTCCCTCCATTGTGAGGGTTTGTTACACTGTATCGGTGAAGTTATTTCTCCATTGAGGTTTTACTTGATACATTGTAACAAATCTCAGATGTGAGAGTGTCGCTAGTTCAGGACTATGGCGTGCTTCCATGGAGCCTCTGCACACCCTCATGTATCTGACACACAGGAACGGACCCTCTGCGCTGACCTCACTCACTTGTAAATCTCCTCCGCTTTCTCCTTCACCTTGGACTGGTCTCCGTATTTCAGGTCCTCACAGGCCTCCCAGAAGCTCATGTTCTCCCCTGACCGAGAGGAGACAAGAGGCGTACTATCAGCTGCATTAGTCACCTGTGCATGGGGCACAGGAGGAGGCTGGAGGAGTACACAGGAGGAGTACACAGGAGGAGTCTGGAGGGAGGAGGAGGACACAGGAGGAGGCTGGAGGGAGGAGAAGGACACAGGAGGAGGAAAGAGGACACAGGAGGAGGAAAGAGGACACAGGATGAGGAGGCTTGAGGGAGGAGGACAGATGAGGAGGCTGGAGGGAGGAGGACAGATGAGGAGGCTGGAGGGAGGAGGACAGTTGAGGAGGCTGGAGGGAGGAGGACAGATGAGGAGGCTGGAGGGAGGAGGACAGATGAGGAGGCTGGAAGGAGGAGGACAGATGAGGAGGCTGGAGGGAGGAGGACAGATGAGGAGGCTGGAGGGAGGAGGACAGATGAGGAGGCTGGAGGGAGGAGGACAGATGAGGAGGCTGGAGGGAGGAGGACAGATGAGGAGGCTGGAGGGAGGAGGACAGATGAGGAGGCTGGAGGGAGGAGGACAGATGAGGAGGCTGGAGGGAGGAGGACAGATGAGGAGGCTGGAGGGAGGAGGACACAGGAGGCTGGAGAAGGACACAGGAGGCTGGAGGGAGGAGGACACAGGAGGCTGGAGGGAGGAGGACACAGGAGGCTGGAGGGAGGAGGACACAGGAGGCTGGAGGGAGGAGGACACAGGAGGCTGGAGGGAGGAGGACACAGGAGGCTGGAGGGAGGAGGACACAGGAGGCTGGAGGGAGGACACAGGAGGATGTTGGAGGCAAGAGAACACAGGAGGATGCAGAAGGATGGAGGACAGAGAAGTCTGGAGAGAGAAGTACATAGGAAGAGTGTGGACAGAGGAGTCTGGAGGATGAATGACGAAGAGTCTGGAGGGAGGACGAATGAGGAGCAGTTTAACTTTACCGCTGAACTCTTTCTTCAGGAATTGCTGGAAGCTTTGCCTTCCTTTCGGATCTCTGATCAGCTCACTGAAGTTGAATGTCCAGCGCTCGACCCGCAGCTTCGTAGGAATCTCCACTCTGGAACGAGAAGAAGACGACAAATTAAAGGATCCTCACTGCATAATGAGCTGCTCTACATATTTGTGGAATCACAAGCCCCATGCGTGTCGCCCTTTCTGGGTGCCCCCTTTCGATGGGGAGAGTGGCGGGACGGGTTTAGTTGGGTACGAGATGGATAGCACCTGCCACATACAGAACAACCCGACACAGATGGCAGCGACCCTGCCACACACGTCTTCTAAAGCGGAGCTCCAGGGCCCGGACGTCAGTGGAGAAAATCCCGATCGTCACAAGACTTCATCCACTTTAAATTTATGCTCAAAACTTATAACTCTGCCTCCATCCGGCCAAGCAAGCTATTTCATCGCCCTCTTCACAGCGCTAGCCGGCAATAAAAAAAGGACTCTGCAAAACCTTCCACTCCCTCCTGAGCCCTGACGTACAGACCCCGGTCACCAACCTCAGCGGGGAGGATCTGCCACTTATCTTCTAGATGAAATCACCCACCAGGACATTTTTGCACAACCTCCTCATTGCCTGGACACCCTTCCCTCCATCTCAAGTTCACTTTCCACCTTCGAACCTGTCACAGAAGAAGCTAGCCGGCTCCTTGCTGCTTCTCGCCCTAAAACCTACACCAGTGACCCTATTCCCTCACATCTCCTCCAGTCCCTCTCCTCGGCTGTCACCACCTAACTAAAATATCTAACCTCTCTTTCTTATGGTACCTTTCCCTCTGTCACACACACCGTCATAACACCTCTACTAAAAAAAAACACCTCCTGGAACGCCTGGTCCACTCCGTCTGATCTGCTGTCTCTCAGAAAATGCCCTTCACTCCTTACAATCCGGTTTCCGCTCTTTATACTCTACAAAATCTGCACTCACTGAAGTCTCTAATGATCTACTAACAGCTAAATCTAATGATCACTACTCCATGCTAATTCTCCTGGATCTCTGCTGCATCTGACACCGCAGACCACCGGATCCTCCTCACTATGCTCCGCTCCATCCATCGCGAGGACAAAGTTCTCTCCTGGTTCTCCTCCTACATCTCTGTCCACTCCTTCAGTGTATCAACTGCCAGCTCCTCTTGATCTCCTGTTACTGTCGGGTTCCTCAGGGTCAGTCCTAGGTCCCCTCTTCTTACTGTCGGGGTTTCCCAGGGCTCAGTCCTAGGTCCCCTCCTCTTACTGTCGAGGTTCCTCAGGGCTCAGTCCTAGATCCCCTCCTCTTACTGTCGAGATTCCTCAAGGCACAGTCCTAGGTCCTCTTACTGTCGGGGTCCGTCAGACGTCAGTCCTAGGTCCCCTCCTCTTACTGTTGGGGTTCCTCATGGCTAAGTCCTAGGCCTCCACCTCTTGCTGTCGGGGTTCTTCAAGGATCAGTCCTAGGTACCCTCCTCTTACTATTGAGGTTCTTCAGGATCAGTCGTAGGTCCCCTCTTCTTATTGTTGGGGTTCCTCATGGCTCAGTCCTAGGTCCCCTTTTCTTACCGTTGGGTCTCCTCGGGGCTCAGTCCTCGGCCCCCTCCTCTTACTGTCAGGGTTCCTCACGGCTCAGTCCTAGGCACCCTCTTCTTACTGGACGTTCCTTAGGGCTCAGTTCTAGGTCTCTTCCTCTTACTGTTGGGGTTCCTCACAGCTTAGTCCTAGGTCTCCTCTTCTTACTGTTGGGGTTCCTCAGGGCTCTGTCCTGAGCCCCCCTCTTCTTACTGTTGGGGTTCCTCAGGGCTCAGTCCTGGGCCCTCTCCTCTTACTGTTGGTGTTCCTCAGGGCTCAGTCCTAGGCACCCTCTTCTTACTGTCGGGGTTCCTCAGACCTCAATAATAGGTCCCCTCTTATTGTCAGGGTTCCTCAGGGCTCAGTTCTAGGTCCCTTTCTCCTGTCGAGGTTCCTCATGGCTCAGTCCTAGGTCTCCTCCTCTTAATGTTGAGGTTCCTCAAGGATCAGTCCTAGGTCCCCTCCTCTTACTGTCGGGGTTCCTCAGGGTAAGTCTCAGGCTCTCTCCTCTGTCGGGGTTCCTCAGAGTCAGTCCTAGGTCTCCTCTTCCTGTTGGGGTTCCTCAGGGCTCAGTCCTAGGTCCCTTCCTCTTACTGTCGTGGTTCCTCAGGGTCAGTCCTAGGCCTCCTCCTCTTCTCTCTATACACTTCCCTTATTGGACAATCAGTAGATTTGGTTTCCAGTCCTATCTCTATGCTGATGACACCAATTATACACCTGCTCTCTTGACATGACCCCCCCATTACTACAGATACCCACGATTGTCTGCCCGCTGTCTCTAACATCATGTCCTCCCTCTGATACTGAGTCTCTCCAAAACTAAACTCCTCGTGTCTCCTCTCTCTACTAATCTACCCGTACCTGATATTGCCATCTCCATGTGTGGGTCCACCATAACTCTCAGCAGCACGCAGCTGTCTTCCTTTATTCCCATATCCAATCACTCACTCATGTCACCTGCACCTTAAAAACATCTCCAGAATGCGACCTTTTCTTACTTTTCAACCTGACTAAACTCTTACTGTTGCACGTATTCATTCCCATGTGGGCTACTGCAACCCTCTACTGATCGGCCTCTCCCTAGCCAAACTCTCCCCTCTCCAATCTGTCCTGCATGTAGCAGCCAGGGTAGTATTTCTGTCCAGCTGCTCCACCGATGCCTCCACACTGTGCCAGTCATTACACTGGTTACCCACCCACCATAGAATACAATATAAATGCATCGCTCACCCACAGAGCTCTCCACACACTTGCCGCCGCCCATTCGTTCTATTGCTTGTCATCAGATTAAGATCTCTGCTGACACTATATTAACCCCCTCACCTGTGTGATAGATCGGGCCCCTACAACACTCTCTGGTCTGTTGTCACATGACTGCTCTTTTGTTACACTGAGGAGTGTATGTCACATGATCATATCCCAGCTGCTGATTGGCTGAGAGGGATCATGTGATTCACCAGGTGACAAACCCAGGGGGGTGCTGTGGCGGGGTTATAACCCTTGTGTAGCTGCATGACCCCATCCTGCAGAGCGCGGGCGTCACCACTTACAGTTTGGCATTCAGGTCCCATAACATGGGGTCGTCTGTGATCCAGGGGTTACTGGGGAGGCAGCCAGACATGATGGGGTCGTGAGAGTAAAACTGCTCGCAGTACTTCAGTATCCTGCAAAGGAGGAAGCGGGACCCCAAGTGTAAGCCCCTTTCCGATTATCCCCAGATCCCTATACCCGGGGGAAAGTTGGGGGGGGGGGGGTTGCTCAAAAAAGGAAACGCCACAGAAACTCACCATAAGGGGGAACCCTAAAATTTTACAGAGCAAGGGGGGCGAAGACACCCCGGGCCTTACAGAAAACAAAAGGGCACAGCCCAAACCCCCCCCCTCGTACAGAAAAAACCACTGCCCCCCCCCCCCGGGAAAGCCTCATGCCCGAGTAGCGCATACACCCCCGTAAAACACCAAGCACAATGCTCATTTTAAAAAGGGAAGGGGTGGAAACTTTTAAATTTTCTTAATGTGGGGGGGGGGCAAAATACTTTTCTCCATATACTGCATGAACACACGCGGTCTAGAAAATACATACATCAATGTCTTTTCCTATGGATACACTTTGGGGGTCTGTTTTTTTTAAAGGGTACATGAGGTGTGGGATCATTTACCCCGCAAATGGACCCGGACTTGACAGTGGATTCCAAACATGACTGCTGATAGTACATGATCTGTAATTAGAGGAAAAGGGCCCGGGACCGGCTACTGCGTGCTCCACCCCGGTCCACCCCCATGCTCTGTGCAGCCCGCCGTGCTTTTTCACTTTTCTCCGTTTATTTGCCCTGGGGGCCCCTTCCTTTGCCTTTTGTTTGGCCCTTTTCGCTCTTTATTTGCCCTGTGTTCCCCCGGGCCCTTTTCCCCCTGCTCCTGTCCTTTGCCCTGTGTAAACCCCCATTTGCCCCGTGG
>JARQOD010005796.1:0-46163 GCA_033576555.1 Oophaga sylvatica
CGGGATTGGGGAGATGAGGGACCATGCATACCGGGATTGGGGGGTGAGGGAACCATGAATACCAGGATGTGGATGAGCAGGTACCATGCATACCAGGATAGGGATGAAGGGGTACCATGCATACCAGGATTGGGTGATGAGGGGTCCATGCATACCAGGATGAGGAATGAGGTGCCATGCATACCAGATTTGGGTGGGGGTGAGAGGACCATGCATACCAGGATAGGGATGAGGGGTGCCATGCATACCAGGATAGGAGGGGGGCAGCACATACCAGCATGGGAGACCATATACCTTTAAAAATGCTTGCCAAGGGGCCCATGCACATCAGGATTGGGGGTGAGGGGACCATGCACACCAGGATAGTGGGTGAGAGGACCATGCATACCAGGATAGGGGGTGAAGGGACCATGCACATCAGGGTTGGGGGGTGAGGGGACCATGCACACCAGGATTGGGGGGTGTTGTGAAGGGGTTTGAGATGAGTTCTGATCAGAGGCTCCCTCTGGTGGTTACAAGCGGTACTAGTGAGGATTGTGAGGACTGGGAATCAGGTGTTACTGACTGGTCTTATATAAGGGAGTCATTTACCCATCAGGGTTGCCGGTGATCAATTGTTCTGGTCTGAATCCTTCTTTCCAGTTTCCCTTGTAGCCTGCTGTGTCGTGTCTGCATCTCCTGCTATCAGATAAGACAATTTCTTCTTTTGTGTTTTTTCTGTATTTTTGCATTTTGTCCTGCACTTCTGTGGGGCCTTCAGGGTCCCTCCGGGGGCTTTTGCCCTCTCAGTTTAATTCAGCCACTGTGTTTTGTACTTTTGCTGTTTTGATTTTGTTACACCAGAGAACTAATTTAGGTGGTAGAGGTCGTGTGATCTCAGGTGATTTTGAAATTAGTAGAGTTGGTGTTTTTCAGGGTTTTCTGAGATTGCAGTAAGTACCCTTCCTGTCCTTTTCTATTTAGATAGTTTGGGCCCCAGCGTTTGCTCATACTATTTTCTTTCTGTGTCAGTATTTCCTCTTGTCTAACCGCCATTACATGTTGGGGGCTTTCTATTATCTTTGGGGTTCTGCTCCGGGGCAGATAGCTTTCCTATTTCTATCTTTAGGTGTAGTTAGTTTCTCAGGCTGTGACGAGGCGTCTAGGACCAACGTAGGAACGCTCCACGGTTGCCTCTAGTTGCGGTGGTTAGTCAGGGTACTGCAATCTCATAGATTCCAACTGCTCTGGTGTATTTCCTTTTTTGCCTGCACTCCTCAGCTACCGTAACATAACAGTATCACCGGCCTTAAAAATTGTATGGTACTCACAGAAGGGAAAAAATATTTTGAAGGAAGAAAAGTTGTCAGAGATATTTTTCTGTTTGTTGCATTTTTTTTTATTTTTTTTTCCCTCTGTATCTCTGGGTGCTGGGGAGGATCTTTTCTCCCAATGGAGTTTGCACAGTTGTCTGGCCGTGTGGATCAGCTTGCCACTGAGGTTCAGAGTATTGCTGCATATCTTGCTAGGTTGCCTGTTGTGGAACCTAGGATCCCCATGCCAGATTTGTTTTTAGGGGATCGAGCTAAGTTTCAGAATTTCAAAAATAATTGTAAATTGTTTTTTGCCTTGAAATCTAAGTCCTCAGGAAACGCAGCGCAGCAGGTTCAAATTATCATCTCTCTCCTGCGCGGCGATCCTCAGGATTGGGCTTTTTCCCTGATACCTGGGGATCCTGTTTTGAGTGATGTTGATGCATTTTTTTCAGGCTTTGGGGTTATTGTACGATGAGCCTAATGTCACTGATCAAGCTGAAAAAGCCTTGTTGGCATTAAATCAGGGGCTTCATGATGCTGAGTTATACTGTCAGAGATTCCGTAGGTGGGCAGTCCTGACCAAATGGAATGACGACGCTTTGGCGGCCCTTTTCCGGAAGGGTCTGTCGGATAATGTAAAGGATGTTATGGTGGGATTCCCTGTCCCCTCTGGTCTCAATGATTCTATGTCATTGGCGATTCAAATTGACAGACGTTTGCATGAGCGGAGAAGTATGCGTGGAGTGGTGTTGCCTTGTGAGCCAGCTGCTGAGCCCATGCAGTGTGATGGAGTGGTGTCTGGGGCACAGCGTCATGAGTTTCGAAAGCGCAATGGGTTATGTTTCTACTGTGGTGATGCCTCTCATGCTATTTCAGTCTGCCCTAAGCGGGGAAGACATTTTGCACGCTCAGTTGTCTTGGGTAGTGTTCAGACTAAGTTTTTATTAACTGTCACTCTGATATGCTCTCTGTCCTCATTTTCTGCTCAGGCTTTCGTTGATTCTGGAGCAGCTATTAACTGATGGATTATGATTTTGCTAAACGTTGTGGGTTTCCCTTGATACCCCTACAGAAGTCTATTCCTCTACTGGGGATCGATTCTACCCCTTTGGCTGAGAATAAACCCCAGTTTTCTACTCAGGTGATAATGAGGGTTGAACCTGATCACCAGGAGTGCTGCAAATTTTTGGTTCTATATAATCTGCATGACATTATAGTGCTGGGTTTCCCTTGGTTACAGTCTCATAATCCTGTTTTGGATTGGAAATCTGTGTCTGTAACCAGTTGGGGCTGCCAATGTGTTAATACCAACACTCCTGTTTTTTCTGCCTCCCCCCAGGCTGAGGATGTTCCTGACTTTTTGTTTGATTTTTCTGATGTGTTTAGCGAAAGTAAATCTGCATCCTTACCTCCCATAGGAGCTATGACTGCGCTATTGAATTAGTGCCAGGTAGTAAATTCCCTAAAGGTCGCCTTTTTAACTTGTCTGTACCTGAACATGACGCTATGCGGTCTTATATCAAGGAATCATTGGAGAAGAGTCATATCAGACCATCCTCTTCACCCTTAGGTGCCGGTTTTTCTTTGTGGCCAAAAAAGATGGTTCATTAAGGCCGTGTATTGATTATCGTCTCTTGAACAATATTACTGTGAAATATCAATACCCGTTACCCTTGATTTCTGACCTGTTTTCCAGGGTGAAAAACGCTACTTGGTTTACCAAGCTTGACCTCAGGGGGGCGTATAACCTTATTCGCATTAAGCATGGGGATGAATGGAAGACGGCATTCAATACCCCTGAAGGGCATTTTGAGTACCTAGTGATGCCCTTTGGGCTCACTAATGCTCCTTCCGTCTTCCAGTCCTTCATGAATGACATTTTCAGGGATTTTGTGGACAAATTTCTGATTGTTTATTTGGATGATATCTTGATTTTTTCTAATGACTGGGACTCTCATGTGAAACATGTTCGAACTGTATTCCAGATTTTGAGAGAGAATGCTCTGTATGTGAAGGGATCAAAGTGTCTTTTTGGCGTACAGAAGATCTCATTTCTGGGATTCATTTTGTCCCCATCTGTTATTGAAATGGACCCGATCAAGGTTCAGGCCATCTGTGATTGGGTCCAATCTACTTCATTAAAGGCTCTTCAGAGATTTTTGGGTTTTGCCAATTTTTATCGTAAATTTATTGGTAATTTCTCGGTTATTGTTAAACCATTAACTGATTTGACCAGAAAGGGTTCTGATGTGGTGAATTGGCCTCCTGAGGCAGTCTCTGCGTTTCAGGAACTTAAGCAGAGATTCACTTCTGCTCCTGTTCTACGGCAGCCTGATGTTTCTCTGCCATTTCAGGTGGAGGTTGATGCCTCTGAAATTGGGGCAGGTGCCGTTTTGTCCCAAAAAGATCCAGAGACCTCTAAAAGTAACCCTTGTGCCTTTTTCTCTCGAAAATTTTCTCCTACTGAACGTAATTATGACGTGGGTAATCGGGAGTTATTGGCCATGAAGTGGGCTTTTGAAGAGTGGAGACATTGGCTGGAGGGAGCCAAACATCAGGTGGTGGTCCTTACGGACCATAAGAATCTGGTCTATCTTGAATCTGCCAAGCGTCTCAATCCTAGACAGGCCAGGTGGGCCTTGTTTTTCACACGTTTTAATTTTGTGGTTTCCTTTCTTCCTGGCACTAAGAATGTTAAGGCGGATGCCCTCTCGAGGAGTTTCCTTGCGGACTCTCCTGAGTTATCTGATCCCTCTGTTATTTTGAAGGAGGGTGTAGTTCTTTCCGCCATCTCGCCCAATTTGAGACTTGCTCTGGAGGGGTGTCAGGAGGATAGGCCCGAGCGCTGCCCTGTTGGAAAATTGTTTGTCCCGGACCAATGGAAAAAGAGTGTGATGTCTGAGATTCATTGTTCCGCATTGGCTGGGCATCCCGGAATTTTTGGTACCAGAGACTTGGTTAGTCGGTCCTTTTGGTGGCCTACCTTGTCTCGCGATGTCAGGGAATTTGTGCAGTCCTGCGGGACTTGCTCTCGCTCCAAGCCTTGCTCTCGCTCTAGTGGTTTGTTGATGCCATTGCCTGTGCCCAAGAGACCATAGACCCATATCTCTATGGATTTCATTTCCGATCTTCCTGTTTCTCAGAAAATGACCACCATCTGGGTAATTTGTGATAGGTTTTCCAAAATGATACATCTTGTGCCATTACCTAAGTTGCCTTCCTCCTCTGAATTGGTGCCGTTGTTCCTTCAGCACGTGGTTCGTTTACACGGCATTCCTGAGAACATTGTGTCTGACAGTGGAGTCCAGTTTGTTTCCAGATTTTGGAGGACTTTTTGTTCTAAACTGGGTGTTCAATTGTCTTTCTCCTCGGCATTTCATCCTCAGACCAATGGTCAAACTGAGAGAACAAACCAGACATTGGAGACTTATCTAAGATGCTTTGTGTCTGCTGATCAGGATGACTGGGTCTCTTTTTTGCCTTTGGCTGAGTTTGCTCTTAATAATAGGGCTAGCTCTGCCACTTTGATGTCTCCGTTTTTCTGTAATTCTGGGTTTCACCCTCGATTTTCTTCAGGACAGACGGAGGCTTCTGTCTGTCCAGGTGTTGACTCTGTTGTTGAGCGTATGCAGCAGATTTGGGACCAGGTAGTGGAGAGGTTGTCCCTCTCTCAGGAGAAGGCCCAGCGGTTTGCTAACCGGCATAGGACTGATGGTCCTCGGTTTAAAGTGGAGGACTTGGTCTGGTTGTCCTCAAAGAATATTCCTATGAGAGTAGCATCTCCTAAATTTAAGCCTAGGTTCATTGGACCTTATAAGATCATGGAGATTATTAATCCTGTTTCTTTTCGTTTGCTTCTTCCAGGGACATTTAAGATCCATAACGTGTTCCACAAGTCCTTGTTGAAGAGGTTTGTTGAGCCAGTGGTTCCTGCTGCTGTGCCTCCTGACCCTGTTTTGGTTGAGGGCAATCTGGAGTATGTGGTTGAGAAAATATTGGATTCTCGTTTTTCTAGACGAAAACTCCAGTATTTGGTTAAATGGAGAGGTTATGGTCAGGAAGACAATTCTTGGGTGTTTGCTTCGGACATCCATGCTAGGAGACTTATCCGTGCGTATCATAGAACTCATCCTGACCGACCTGGTTGCTCAAATGAGGGTTCGGTGACCCCTCCTCAAGGGGGGGTACTGTTGTGAATGGGTTTGAGATGAGTTCTGATCAGAGGCTCCCTCTGGTGGTTACAAGCGGTACTAGTGAGGATTGTGAGGACTGGGAATCAGGTGTTACTGACTGGTCTTATATAAGGGAGTCATTTTCCCATCAGGGTTGCCGGTGATCAATTGTTCTGGTCTGAATCCTTCTTTCCAGTTTCCCTTGTAGCCTGCTGTGTCGTGTCTGCATCTCCTGCTATCAGATAAGACAATTTCTTCTTTTGTGTTTTTTCTGTATTTTTGCATTTTGTCCTGCACTCCTGTGGGGGCCTTCAGGGTCCCCTCCGGGGGCTTTTGCCCTCTCAGTTTAATTCAGCCACTGTGTTTTGTACTTTTGCTGTTTTGATTTTGTTACACCAGAGAACTAATTTAGGTGGTAGAGGTCGTGTGATCTCAGGTGATTTTGAAATTAGTAGAGTTGGTGTTTTTCAGGGTTTTCTGAGATTGCAGTAAGTACCCTTCCTGTCCTTTTCTATTTAGATAGTTTGGGCCCCAGCGTTTGCTCATACTATTTTCTTTCTGTGTCAGTATTTCCTCTTGTCTAACCGCCATTACATGTTTGGGGGCTTTCTATTATATTTGGGGTTCTGCTCCGGGGCAGATAGCTTTCCTATTTCTATCTTTAGGTGTAGTTAGTTTCTCAGGCTGTGACGAGGCGTCTAGAACCAACGTAGGAACGCTCCACGGCTGCCTCTAGTTGCGGTGGTTAGTCAGGGTACTGCAATCTCATAGATTCCAACTGCTCTGGTGTATTTCCTTTTTTGCCTGCACTCCTCAGCTACCGTAACATAACAGGGGGGTGACGGGACCATGCATATCAGGATTGGGGGGAGAGGGGGCCATGCACATCAGGATTGGGGATGAGGGAACCATGCACATCAGGATTGGGGGTGAGCGGTCCATGCACATCAGTGTTGGGGGGTGAGAGGACCATGCATATCAGGGTTGGGGAGTGAGAGGACCATGCACATCAGGATTGGGGGGGTGAGGGGACCATGCACATCAGGATTGGGGGGTGAGGGGACCATGCACATCAGGATTGGTGGGTGAGCGGACCATGCACATCAGGATTGGAGGGTGAGCGGACCATGCCCATCAGGATTGGGCAATGAGGGGACCATTCATACCAGAATTGGGCGATGAGGGGACCATTCATACCAGAATTGGGGGTGAGGGGACCATTCATACCAGAATTGGGGGGTGAGGGGACCATGCATTCCAGGATTGGGCGGGAGGTGACCATGCATACCAGGATTGGTGGGTGAGGGGACCGTGCATACCGGGATTGGGGAGGTGAGGGGACCATACATACCGGGATTGGGGGGTGAGGGAACCATGAATACCAGGATATGGATGAGCAGGTACCATGCATACCAGGATAGGGATGAGGGGGTACCATGCATACCAGGATTGGGTGATGAGGGGTCCATGCATACCAGGATGAGGAATGGGGTGCCATGCATACCAGATTTGGGTGGGGGTGAGGGGAACCATACATACCAGGATAGGGATGAGGGGTGGCATGCATACCAGGATAGGAGGGGGGAAGCACATACCAGCATGGGAGACCATATACCTTTAAAAATGCTTGCCAGGGGACCATGCACATCAGGATTGGGGGGTTAGGGGACCATGCACACCAGGATAGGGGATGAGGGGACCATGCACATTAGGATTTTGGGAGGGTGAGGGGACCATGCATACCAGGATTGGGGGGTGAGGGGACCATGCATACCAGGATTGGGGGGTGAGGGACCATGCATATCAGGATTGGGGGTGAGGGTACATGCATATCAGGATTGGGCGTGAGGGGATCATGCACATCAGGATTGCGGGGTGAGGGGACCATGCTCAACAGGACGGGGTGACGGGACCATGCACATCAGGATTGGGGGGTGAGGGGACCATGCACATCAGGATAGGGGGGTGAGGGGACCATGCACATCAGGATAGGGGGGTGAGGGGACCATGCACATCAGGATAGGGGGGTGAGGGGACCATGCACATCAGGATTGGGGGGTGAGGGGACCCTGCATACCAGGATAGGGGGGTGAGGGAACCATGAATACCAGGATATGGATGAGCAGGTAACATGCATACCAGGATAGGGATGAGGGGGTACCATGCATACCAGGATTGGGGGATGAGGGGACCATGCATACCAGGATGAGGAATGGGGTGCCATGCATAGTAGATTTGGGTGGGGGTGAGGGGACTATACATACCAGGATAGGGATGAGGGGTGCCATGCATACCAGGATAGGAGGGGGGCAGCACATACCAGAATGGGAGACCATGTACCTATAAAAATGCTTGCCACCCGGGCGTAGAACGGGTTCATCACTAGTATGTATGTATGTATGTATGTATGTGTGTATACAGGGGCGTAACTAGGAATGGCAGGGCCCCACAGCAAACTTCACAATGGGGCCCCCCCCGCACGCGCGTTGCCAATCCCGGTCTACCCAAGTTGTGTTAAGAAAGATACCTTTATTATCCAAAATTAGAGGTTTTTAGACTATTGATAGTGAAATAACAGAAAAGAACCAACTCCCAGCAAGCAACTGAGGTAGTGACGAAGGTAGGCTTTCTCCAGAGTAAATGTGTGAAGAAACTTGTAATCCAGCCTGCAAATTGCTTTCAAAACAGATGATTTATTCAGTAGAACAACAGTCCGGTATACAGAATAATCTAAGATTGTTCTGTATACCATACTTTTGTTCTACTGAATAAATCATCAATTTTGAAAGCAATTTATGGGCTAGATTACAAATTTCTTCTTCACAAGAATAATGCAACATAATTACCTTATTCAGCAGTTTCCTGGGGCCCTAAGACCCTGATGGGGCCTGCAGTTTTCTTTGGACCTAGGCCCCTAATGGGGCCTGCTGCTTCCTTTGGACCTAGGCCCCTAATGGGGCCTGCTGTTTCCTAGGGCCCCATTAGGGGCCTGCTGCTTCCTGGGGCCTCTAATGTGGCCCGCTGTGTCCTGGGTCTGAGGCCCCTGATATACTCACACCTCCCGCCTCCACTCTCCCCCCTCTCCTCAAGTGCCGGGACGGGAAGCTGCGGCTGCCGCATCCCTGCAAAAGAGAGTCAGACTCAGCAAGCATACTTACCAATCTGCCAATCCTCAGGTGACTGCGTCCTCCAGCGCTTCTGCTCCGCGCGCCGCTCCGTCCTCCACGCCAGCCTTGCATGTGACGTGAGAGCGCGCGCACGCCCCCACGTCACATGACGGACTGCTCGGGGCCCGACCCACCTCCTCTCATAGCGGCGCCGGAGGTGGCGGAGGGCCCCATATCAGACTCACACCACCGGCAGCTTGCATGGGCGTACCCAGGATCAAAACTAGGGGGGGGGGCAAGCCAATGTCGCATTTTATACAGGTCACATCATATACACTGTACATTATCCTGCATATTAGGTATGGAGCATTTGAACTGTTGTATATTGTATAATACAGCAGTGTATGTGACACTACACTGTATATACCATATATTATACATGGCACACTCACCTCTATACAAAGAATAAGAGGCATTATAACCTGTATATGAAAAGTATAATACAGCAGTGTATATACACTCTATATACCGCACACGATGTGTATGACCTGTATACACCATATACTACACTCTATATACGGCACACGATGTGTATGACCCTGTATACACCATATACTACACTCTATATACCGCACACGATGTGTATGACCCTGTATACACCATATACTACACTCTATATACCGCACATGATGTGTATGACCCTGTATACACCATATACTACACTCTATATACCGCACACGATGTGTATGACCCTGTATACACCATATACTACACTCTATATACCGCACATGATGTGTATGACCTGTATACACCATATACAACACTCTATATACCGCACACGATGTGTATGACCCTGTATACACCATATACTACACTCTATATACCGCACACGATGTGTATGACCCTGTATACACCATATACTACACTCTATATACCGCACATGATGTGTATGACCCTGTATACACCATATACTACACTCTATATACCGCACATGATGTGTATGACCCTGTATACACCATATACTACACTCTATATACCGCACATGATGTGTATGACCCTGTATACACCATATACTACACTCTATATACCGCACACGATGTGTATGACCCTGTATACACCATATACTACACTCTATATACCGCACATGATGTGTATGACCCTGTATACACCATATACTACACTCTATATACCGCACATGATGTGTATGACCCTGTATACACCATATACTACACTCTATATACTGCACACGATGTGTATGACCCTGTATACACCATATACTACACTCTATATGCCGCACACGATGTGTATGACCCTGTATACACCATATACTACACTCTATATACCGCACACGATGTGTATGACCCTGTATACACCATATACTACACTCTATATACCGCACACGATGTGTATGACCCTGTATACACCATATACTACACTCTATATACCGCACATGATGTGTATGACCCTGTATACACCATATACTACACTCTATATACCGCACATGATGTGTATGACCCTGTATACACCATATACTACACTCTATATACTGCACACGATGTGTATGACCTGTATACACCATATACTACACTCTATATACCGCACACGATGTGTATGACCCTGTATACACCATATACTACACTCTATATACCGCACACGATGTGTATGACCCTGTATACACCATATACTACACTCTATATACCGCACATGATGTGTATGACCCTGTATACACCATATACTACACTCTATATACCGCACACGATGTGTATGACCCTGTATACACCATATACTACACTCTATATACTGCACACGATGTGTATGACCCTGTATACACCATATACTACACTCTATATACCGCACACAATGTGTATGACCCTGTATACACCATATACTACACTCTATATACCGCACACGATGTGTATGACCCTGTATACACCATATACTACACTCTTATTTTGAAGTAAAAAAAAAAAACAAAACAGGAACAAATACAATACTTAAAATAAAGAACAAGTAAAGTTAAAAATCAACAAACTTACTGGTATTTCAATGGGAACTATGGGCCTGCTTTTGGCTAATGAGATGGTCAATGTTCGGTTCCATATTTGTCACAAGTGAAGCAATTTTTCTCTTTCTTGATATCATTATTTCCTAGGGATTCCAAATTGCTATTAGTAAAATACCAATATATATACAGCGCTACAAAAACAATATACCAGCAATAAAACTGCCCACACAGAGACATACAGCCTGCACTGCCCACCACTGCAGCCTTGCCAATCCATATCATTTCATCCTCATCAGTGCACATATTGGCGCAACTCCGCTTTTTCTGCCCCATATGATCCCCCCATCCTGCCCCATCTGTCTCCATCATATCCATCCTGCCCCATCTGTCTCCAATCCTGCCCTCAGTGTCTCAAATCCTGCCCCCAGTGTCTCCAGTCATGCCCCCAGTGTCTCCAGTCATGCCCCGTGTCTCCAGTCATGCCCCGTATCTCCATTCTGCCCCCTGTGTCTCGCATTCTGACCCTTGTCCAGCATTCTGCCCCCCGTGTCCAGCATTCTGCCCCCGTGTCCAGCATTCTGCCCCCCGTGTCCAGCATTCTGCCCCCCGTGTCCAGCAAGCATTCTGTCCCAATGTCCAGCATTCTGCTCCCGTGTCCAGCATTCTGCCCCCAGTGTCCAGCATTCTGCCCCCCCTGTGTCCAGCATTCTGCCCCCCCTGTGTCCAGCATTCTGCCCCCCGTGTACAGCATTCTGTCCCAATGTCCAGCATTCTGCCCCGTGTCCAGCATCCTGCCCCCTCGTGTCCAGCATTCTGTCCCAATGTCCAGCATTCTGCCCCCCGTGTCCAGCATTCTGCCCCCCGTGTCCAGCATTCTGCCCCCCCCATGTCCAGCATTCTGCCCCCCATGTCCAGCATTCTGCCCCCCATGTCCAGCATTCTGTCCCAATGTCCAGCATTCTGCCCCGTGTCCAGCATTCTGTCCCAATGTCCAGCATTCTGCCCCTGTGTTCAGCATTCTGCCCCCGTGTCCAGCATTCTGCCCCACGTGTCCAGCATTCTGCCCCCGTGTCCAGCATTCTGTCCCAATGTCCAGCATTCTGCCCTCGTGTCCAGCATTCTGCCCCCGTGTCCAGCATTCTGCCCCCCCTGTGTCCAGCATTCTGCCCCCCCTGTGTCCAGCATTCTGCCCCCCGTGTCCAGCATTCTGTCCCAATGTCCAGCATTCTGCCCCCCCGTGTCCAGCATTCTGTCCCAATGTCCAGCATTCTGCCCCCCGTGTCCAGCATTCTGCCCCCCGTGTCCAGCATTCTGCCCCCCCGTGTCCAGCATTCTGCCCCCCCATGTCCAGCATTCTGCCCCCCATGTCCAGCATTCTGTCCCAATGTCCAGCATTCTGCCCCGTGTCCAGCATTCTGTCCCCCGTGTCCAGCATTCTGCCCCCCGTGTCCAGCATTCTGCCCCCCGTGTCCAGTATTCTGCCCCCCCGTGTCCAGCATTCTGCCCCCCCATGTCCAGCATTCTGCCCCCCATGTCCAGCATTCTGTCCCAATGTAAAGCATTATGCCCCCCCCGTGTCCAGCATTCTGCCCCCCGTGTCCAGCATTCTGCCCCCCCGTGTCCAGCATTCTGCCCCCCATGTCCAGCATTTTGCCCCCCATGTCCAGCATTCTGTCCCAATGTCCAGCATTCTGCCCCGTGTCCAGCATTCTGTCCCCCCGTGTCCAGCATTCTGCCCCCCGTGTCCAGCATTCTGCCCCCGTGTCCATCATTCTGCCCCCCCATGTCCAGCATTCTGCCCCCCCGTGTCCAGCATTCTGCCCCCCATGTCCATCATTCTGCCCCCCCATGTCCAGCATTCTGTCCCAATGTCCAGCATTCTGCCCCCCCGTGTCCAGCATCCTGCCCCTATGTCCAGCATTCTGCCCCCCCCGTGCCCAGCATTCTGTCCCAATGTCCAGCATTCTGCCCCCCCGTGTCCAGCATTCTGCCCCCCCTGTGTCCAGCATTCTGCCCCCCGTGTCCAGCATTCTGCCCCCCGTGTCCAGCATTCTGCCCCCCCTGTGTCCAGCATTCTGCCCCTATGTCCAGCATTCTGCCCCCCGTGTCCAGCATTCTGCCCCCCGTGTCCAGCATTCTGCCCCCCGTGTCCAGCATTCTGCCCCCCCGTGTCCAGCATTCTGTCCCAATATCCAGCATTCTGCCCCGTGTCCAGCATTCTGTCCCCCCGTGTCCAGCATTCTGTCCCAATGTCCAGCATTCTGCCCCCCGTGTCCAGCATTCTGCCCCCCGTGTCCAGCATTCTGCCCCCCGTGTCCAGCATTCTGCCCCCCCGTTTCCAGCATTCTGCCCCCCCATGTCCATCATTCTGCCCCCCCGTGTCCAGCATTCTGTCCCCCCGTGTCCAGCATTCTGTCCCAATGTCCAGCATTCTGCCCCCCGTGTCCTGCATTCTGCCCCCCCATGTCCAGCATTCTGCCCCCCATGTCCAGCATTCTGTCCCAATGTCCAGCATTCTGCCCCCCCGTGTCCAGCATTCTGCCCCCCGTGTCCAGCATTCTACCCCCCCGTGTCCAGCATTCTGCCCCCCATGTCCAGCATTCTGTCCCAATGTCCAGCATTCTGCCCCCCCGTGTCCAGCATCCTGCCCCCCCGTGTCCAGCATCCTGCCCCATGTCCAGCATTCTGCCCCCATGTCCAGCATTCTGCCCCCCGTGTCCAGCATTCTGTCCCAATGTCCAGCATTCTGCCCCCCCGTGTCCAGCATTCTGCCCCCCCTGTGTCCAGCATTCTGCCCCCCGTGTCCAGCATTCTGCCCCCCCTGTGTCCAGCATTCTGCCCCCCCCGTGTCCAGCATTCTGCCCCCCCTGTGTCCAGCATTCTGCCTCCCCATGTCCAGCATTCTACCCCCCCGTGTCCAGCATTCTGCCCCCCCGTGTCCAGCATTCTGCCCCCCCTGTGTCCAGCATTCTGCCTCCCCATGTCCAGCATTCTACCCCCCCGTGTCCAGCATTCTGCCCCCATGTCTCACAGTCTGCCCCGGGCCCCAGGATCGCCGCTCTCAATAAAAAAAAACAAAAAAACAAGTTCTTCTTACCTGGCCGCTCTCCTGCGGTGAAACTCCCTCCATGCAGCTGAAGCGCGCACTCGCTGGCGACTGACAGTATATATAGCATATATATATATACAGTATATATAGCTATATATCTATCTATATATATATCTATCTATATCATCTTCTCACCTGTGTCTTGCCTCTCTTGTGTTTTCTGTCTTCTTTCATCTTTTCTCTCTCCCACTCTTGTTTTTCTTTCCTTTTTGCCTCCTTCTCCCTGCTTGTCTGTGGCTCCACCCCCGACATTTAGCCCCGCCCCTCCATGGCTCTCCACAGTCTGAGAGCTGTGACGCTGCTGGAGGGGAGGGATCCGATGCTCTGCTGCTGACTACAGGTGCGGGGGTAGGGGCGGTGAGTGGTGTCACAGCGTGTGTGACTGCGCCCCTGCTACACTGCAGCCGGCAACTCTCTCAGAGTACGTATGCTCATGGCAGCTTGCGGAACTACCGTGGTGGTAGCCTGGTAGGTGAAGCAGCTGCAGCAGGGACGGGCCCCCTTCTAGCCCGGGCCCTGTGGCAGCTGCTTCCCCTGCTTCCACGATAGTTCCGCCCCTGTGTGTATATATATATATATATATATATATATATATTGTGAGACAGTGAAGGAATATGTGTCGAATGGGGTGTACATTTCACCTAGGTACTGTGCTGTATGGTATAAGGGAAATGTGTGGCTTTGTAAACCTAGTGGTAGAGAAAGGCCACTACACCTTACATTCAGTACACACTTGCAGCTCAGGCCTGAAACCATTCAGCTGTTAATTAGGAGACCAGAAGTAGGTGTCTGCGAACACAGTCAGAGAGCTCGCTTAGTCTGGACAAGGAGTCCAGGCACAAGAAGGTGTCTCGAGGAGTTTGAGCTATCTCAGTCTGGGTGCTCGATGTACCCCGGACACAGGAGTAGTCTCTGTGAGAATCCATGCGGATAGCTGCTGAATAGGAGGGGAGCTCTCTCAAGTCTGGACGTTGAAGGTGCCTTCAGACACAAGGAGGAGACTCTGTGAACCTCCATGCTGGTAAATGCTGAACATATGTGTTGTTTTGGCCCTGGCTGTTAGAGTCGGGACCCGGATAGATAGGGAAATCTATCTAAGTGTAATTAGTGGCTGGACAAGCCCAGGTCTTATGTTTATGATTTGTTTTTATCTGTTTGCTGTGGACTTTAATAAAGCTGGTTGCGGCCAGTTTTCATCAGAACTGCTGTCTGAATGAACTGTTTCTGTGCCACTTCGTCTACCCGGACGGCGATCTCAGAGCTATATCCCCTGAAAAGCTTACAATTGGCGGAGAATGCTGGGGCAGCACAGTGGCTGATACAATTGGTGCTGGAATGTGCGTGCAGCACAGTGGCTTAGAGACAGCAATAAAGGTGAAGTCTGTTGAAGCAGCAGCAGAGAGAGAAAAAAAAAAAAGAGAAACGTCTGTTGGAGCAGTCTTAAAGAGACAGTGGCCCTAATAGAGTTTGCAGAGAAAAAAAAAAAAAAAAAGTGTGTCAGCAAAGAGAAACGTCTATTGGAGCAGTCTTAAAGAGACAGTGGCCCTAATAGGGTTTGCAGAGAAAAAAAAAAAAAAAGTGTCTGCACAGCAAGGCTGAATTTTCTGTGGAAAAGACTGTGGAGTGTGTATGTCTTGAGTGAAGACTGCCGTTGTTGAGACAGAGAAGTCTGACAGCATGGATGACAGCATGGAGGAGCTGTTTGAACAAATGGCGCAAGTTAATGTGCAACATATGACTGCCGTGGTTGAGACAGATAAGTCCGGCAGTATGGAGGAGCTCATTGAGTACCTGGTCCAGGCCCAGCGAAGCATGCAGCAGAGCATGGAGCAGCAGCGCCTGCAGCACCAGCAGCGCATGCAGCAGGCCCAGCAGCAATTCCTGCAGCAGCAGCAGGAGAATAATCGGTTGTTTTTTGAGCAGGTTGCAGCACTACAAAAGACTTGCAGCGCATCGTCCCAAAGTAATGTTGCAAAGTCACCTGCATTGTCCGCTGTAAAGAAGGCGGTAAGACAGTCCCTGAAAAAGATGACACCTCGTGATGATGTGGAGGTATATCTCACTAGGTTTGAGAGACTGGCAGAGAAGGAGAATCTGCCCCTATCTGAATGGGCCATGATGGTCGCACCCTATCTGATTGGAGAGCCCCAAAGGGCCTATGCTGACCTGAGCGAGCAGGACAGCCAAGACTATGCCAAGCTGAAAGCGGAGATTCTTACCTGGCTGGGTGTTACGGTGACAGCCCGTGCCAGGGGAGTTCGTGACTGGAGATGCAGTTGGGAGTCTGCAGTCAGCAAACCTGATTATGGAGTTGGAAAGGTGATAGTGAACCGCTACACCTGAGCATGTCCTCCTGAGGTACAGCCAGAGGTCGGACAAGGAGACCACCAGGACGCCAATCGTCTGGTCAGCCTGATGGAGAAGGCCTTCGCCAGCAAAGACTGTCTCCGTGACCAGCCGTCTGAGAGGTCGTCACTTCAGAGTTCCCGGACGCTGAACTCTCGCGGTAAGAGCGTTCCAGCTGTTGGGGACATGGGGTATGCTGATAAGCGGGTTCAGGCCCGAGGGGACATGTGGGTGGAAAAGTGTGATGGACAGTGTTGGAGATGTCGTGAAATTGCAGCCAACTGTCCAATAGAGGGGGAGCCTATGTATTGTGATGTTGGCAGATCCCTCTCTCTCTGCGCAGAACCTGTGTGTGTGTCCACCTCAGCCGAAGAGACTGGACCACAGGTGTCCCCGGTGGTTGTAAATGACTGCCCAGCACAGGCCCTCTTGGACTCAGAGAGTCCAGTGACTTCCGTATGTGACAGCCTGATTGATAGGGACTTCTTCCCTGATAAGCACCTGAGTGTGGTGTGCGTCCATGGAGACACCAAAGTCTACCCAGAGACTGTCGTGGACTTGATCCCCAAACGCGGGGAGGTTTCATGTGAAGTGGGGGTAGTGAAGAACCTGGTGCAACCCGTTATATTGGGTAATGACTTTCCCCGATCTAAGGATCTCTGGGGGAAAAATGTTTCTGATGGACAGTGTGATGAAGCTCCTATTGAGGGTGCGCAGTCCCGAGGGGCGGAACACAATGCTAGTGGGCCGTTAAACTTATGTGATGATGATGATGATGATGATGATGATAATGATAATGATGAATCATAGAATCATAGAATGGTAGAGTTGGAAGGGACCTCCTGGGCCATCTGGTCCAACCCCCTGCTCAAAGCAGGATTCTCTAAATCATCCCAGACAGATGTCTGTCCAGCCTCTGTTTGAAGACTTCCATTGAAGGAGAATTTACCACCTCTCGTGGCAGCCTGTTCCACTCCTTGATCACCCTAACTGTCAAAAAGTTTTTTCTAATATCTAATCTGTCTCCTCCCATTCAGTTTCATCCCATTGCTTCTAGTCTTTCCTTGTGCAAATGAGAATAAAGATGATCCTTCTACAATGTGACAGCCCTTGAGATATTTGTAGACAGCTATTAAGTCTCCTCTCAGTCTTCTTTTTTGCAAGCTAAACATTCCCAAATCCTGCAACCGTTCCTCATAGGACATGGTTTGCAGACCGGTCACCATTCTGGTGGCTCTTCTCTGAACTTGCTCCAGTTTGTTGATGTCTTTTTTAAAATGTGGTGCCCAAAACTGGACACAGTATTCCAGATGAGGTCTGACCAAAGAGGAGTAGAGGGCAATAATGACCTCACGTGATCTAGACTGTATGCTTCTGTTGATACATCCTAGAATTGTATTTGCCTTTTTTGCTGCTGCATCACACTGTTGACTCATGTTCAGTCTGTGATCAATTAGTATACCCAAGTTTTTTTCACATGTGCTGTTACTTAGCCCTATTCCTCCCATTTTGTATATGCTTTTTTCATTTTTATTGCCCAGATGTAGTACTTTGCATTTTTCCCTGTTAAAAACCATTCTGTTAGTTGCTGCCCACTGTTCCAGTTTATTTATATCTTTTTGAATCCTCTCTCTCTCTTCTCTAGTATTAGCTACCCCTCCTAGCTTTGTGTCATCAGCAAATTTGATCAGTTTACCCTCAATTCCTTCATCTAAATCATTGATAAAGATGTTGAACAATACAGGGCCCAAAACAGAGCCTTGTGGTACCCCACTTGAGACATTCTTCCAACTGGATGTGCAGCCATTTACGACCACTCTTTGAGTCCGATCACTAAGCCAGTTATAAATCCACCTAACAGTTGCCTTGTCCATTCCATACTTAGTCATTTTTTCAATAAGGATTGTGTGAGATACTTTGTCAAATGCTTTGCTGAAGTCAAGATATACTATATCTACAGCATTTCCCTGATCCACCCAGTCAGTGATTCTGTCATAGAAGGAAATTAAGTTAGTCTGACATGACTTATTAGTTACAAACCCATGCTGACTCTGTTTAATCACTTCATTCTTATGCAGGTACTTACATACATGTTCTTTAATAATTTGTTCAAAGATCTTTCCTGGTATAGAAGTCAGACTCACCGGCCTGTAGTTCCCTGGGTCCACCTTCTTCCCCTTTTTGAAGATAGGAACAACATTTGCTCTTTTCCAGTCTTCTGGGACTTCACCTGTTCTCCAAGAATTTTCAAAGATTATGGACAGTGGTTCAAGAATTTCTTCTGCTATCTCCTTCAGTATTCTGGGGTGTAATTCATCTGGGCCTGGAGACTTGAATTCATTCATGATGATGATGATGATCATGATAATGATGCTGATGCTGATAATGATAATGATGATGATCATGATAGTGATGATGATACTGATCATAATCATGATAATGATATTGATAATGATGATGACTGTGAAAAAGATGAAATTCCTTTGCAGGTGATGTTGGGAGACGAGGATGGTGGTTCTCGGGAACCGAGTGTCCCTGACTTACCTGTGTCCTGTGACAATTTTGAGAGTGAGCAGTGGCGAGACCCCACTCTTAAAACGGCACAGGAAAATATAAGTGTTCTAAATGAGGTTTCCCAAGAGCCTGGCTCTGAGGAGAGGTTACCTCATGTTGCCATAAACACTCACCTGTTGTATAGGGACACTGAAGTCCAGGGAGAGGTCGTGAGCCAGCTCCTAGTACCTGAGCTATATAGAAGTATAGTGCTGGGGTTGTCACATAGTCACATACTTGAGGGACCAGATGGTGAAGTTAATGTTGTGGATGACATGTTAACTAAGGTTCCAGATCAAGATGTGAATGAGAATGAATTGTATAACCCTGACAGTGAGCAGGATGTGAATGAAAATGAAGTGTATAACCCTGAAAGTGAGCAGGATGTGAATGAGAATGAATTGTATAGCCCTGACAGTGAGCCGGATGTGAATGAAAACAAAGTGTATAACCCTGAAAGTGAGCCGGATGTGGCTGAGGAAAAGGGGTCAGACAGGGATAGTGGTAGTGATAGTGAATCATCTGATGACCATAAAGCAACCAGTGCAAATGAGGAAGGCATGGTAGCAGAGGAGGTTGAGAGTCCTGAGAAGAAAGCTGATGCTGACCTTACAGCCGGACAGAAGATGGCATCTGAAGATGTTTTACAGTTGGCCGGTTCCCTGGCGAAGACTAAGGTGAAAGGAGGAGAGCTGAGCTTTAAAGGCAGGACTCTGAAACTGAACACAGCACAAGTGGATGCTGTTGAAGATGAGAAGTTATCAATGTATGGTATGGAGCTGCATCATGCCCAGGACTCTGAAGGTAATGCTGCAGAGGTGGAAAAAGCCATGGAAGTGGTGGTCACCAAGCCAGATGCCTCATCAGAAGCTGAGGTCTCAAGTGAAGCTGTGAGGAACAAGACTGAAGATGGGATGCAGAACGTGGTGGAAGAGAAGAATCCGGCGGGTTCTGAGTATACAGATGCAGCTATCAAGGAGAACTTGAGAGCTGGAATAAATGGAGATATTGGAGACCATAATGATGTGACTGAAGAGGTAGAATGTAAGACTGACGGTAGGGCTTCTGAGCATGTTCTACCAGAAGAGCCTGAAGAAGGGGCCGAAGACATAAAGGACGTCCAACAGGTACCAGATGAATTGATTACTTCTCAGAAAAAACTCCAAACTGTGATGAAGGAGTGTGATGAAAGCCATGAGCATCTTCGTGAGAAAGTCAATGAAGTAAAAGGAAGAATACAGGGAATCTCTTCGTTGCAAGAGCAAATGCTGCTCAATAAGTCTAAGGCTCTATATAAGAATGCTGTTGTCACAGTAGAACATTACAATTCAGCTGGAGACTTAGCGGATGAATTATGTGTACTGCAAAAGAAAAACGATCTGCTCCTTCTACAGTCCCAATCATTTGAACAGAGTAGCTTAAAATGGTCAGAGACCATGGCAGAGGAGCTTAAGGTCTGTGAAATAGACTTTATGAGTCCACCGATATTCAAGAAAATAGATGTGCTAAAGAGGGTTCAAGGGGAACTAGAGAAAAGTAAAAAACCCCCTATACCTTCTGTGATAGTTGGTGACACATGGTCAGTGCACCAAGGACAGGAGGTACGTGAGTTTCTGAGGAAGAGTCAGCAGAAGTGTTCTGATGTGCCGGGTCGTACTTCTCTGGCCAGGCACTATATCGAAACTGAGCCCGGCCCTAAGGTCAAGATGAAACCGTGCAGGATACCCGAGGCCCGCAGAGAGCATAGGCCTGGGAGGGTACAGGGTAGTGCGGATGCTTCAGATGAAGAGAAAGCTGATGTTGGCTATGGCTCAGGTGAAGATACAGATGACAGTAGTGAAGATGAAGCTGATGAAGGCCATGACTGGTCTAGAGTTCACTGTCTATTTTGGATTGTTGACCAGCCCTCCGGTCTGGATGACCAGCCCTCCAGTCTGGAGAAGAGGGGGGGGATATGTGAGACAGTGAAGGAATATGTGTCGAATGGGGTGTACATTTCACCTAGGTACTGTGCTGTATGGTATAAGGGAAATGTGTGGCTTTGTAAACCTAGTGGTAGAGAAAGGTCACTACACCTTACATTCAGTACACACTTGCAGCTCAGGCCTGAAACCATTCAGCTGTTAATTAGGAGACCAGAAGTAGGTGTCTGCGAACACAGTCAGAGAGCTCGCTTAGTCTGGACAAGGAGTCCAGGCACAAGAAGGTGTCTCGAGGAGTTTGAGCTATCTCAGTCTGGGTGCTCGATGTACCCCGGACACAGGAGTAGTCTCTGTGAGAATCCATGCGGATAGCTGCTGAATAGGAGGGGAGCTCTCTCAAGTCTGGACGTTGAAGGTGCCTTCAGACACAGGGAGGAGACTCTGTGAACCTCCATGCTGGTAAATGCTGAACATATGTGTTGTTTTGGCCCTGGCTGTTAGAGTCGGGACCCGGATAGATAGGGGAATCTATCTAAGTGTAATTAGTGGCTGGACAAGCCCAGGTCTTATGTTTATGATTTGTTTTTATCTGTTTGCTGTGGACTTTAATAAAGCTGGTTGCGGCCAGTTTTCATCAAAACTGCTGTCTGAATGAACTGTTTCTGTGCCACTTCGTCTACCCGGACGGCGATCTCAGAGCTATATCCCCTGAAAAGCTTACAATATATATGTATAATATATATATATATATATATATATATATATATACAGTGCCTACAAGTAGTATTCAACCCCCTGCAGATTTAGCTGGTTTGATAAGATGCAAATAAGTTAGAGTCTTCAAACTGCAAACGAGAGTAGAATTTATTAACAGAAGCATAAATCTTACAAAACAAAAAGTTATGTTGCTCAGTTGAATTTTAATAATTTTAAACATAAAAGTGTGGGTCAATTATTATACAACCCCTATGTTTAATATTTCGTGGAATAACCCTTGTTTGCAATTACAGCTAATAATCGTCTTTTATAAGACCTGATCAGGCCGGCACAGGTCTGTGGAGTTATCTTGGCCCACTCCTCCATGCAGATCTTCTCCAAGTTATCTAGGTTCTTTGGGTGTCTCATGTGGACTTTAATCTTGAGCTCCTTCCACAAGTTTTCAATTGGGTTAAGGTCAGGAGACTGACTAGGCCACTCCAACACCTTGATTTTTTCCCTCTTGAACCAGGCCTTGGTTTTCTTGGCTGTGTGCTTTGGGTCGTTGTCTTGTTGGAAGATGAAATTACGACCCATCTTAAGATCCTTGATGGAGGAGCGGAGGTTCTTGACCAAAATCTCCAGGTAGGCCATGCTATCCATCCTCCCATGGATGCGGACCAGATGGCCAGGCCCCTTGGCTGAGAAACAGCCCCACAGCATGATGCTGCCACCACCATGCTTGACTGTAGGGATGGTATTGTTGGGGTCGTAAGCAGTGCCATCCAGTCTCCAAACGTCACGTGTGTGGTTGGCACCAAAGATCTCGATCTTGGTCTCATCAGACCATAGAACCTTGAACCAGTCTGTCTCAGAGTCCTCCAAGTGATCATGAGCAAACTGTAGACGAGCCTTGACATGACGCCTTGAAAGTAAAGGTACCTTACGGGCTCGTCTGGAACGGAGACCATTGCGGTGGAGTACGTTACTTATGGTATTGACCGAAACCAATGTCCCCACTGCCATGAGATCTTCCCGGAGCTCCTTCCTTGTTGTCCTTGGGTTAGCCTTGACTCTTCGGACAAGCCTGGCCTCGGCACGGGAGGAAACTTTCAAAGGCTGTCCAGGCCGTGGAAGGCTAACAGTAGTTCCATAAGCCTTCCACTTACGGATGATGCTCCCAACAGTGGAGAGACAGGTAGGGCCAACTCCTTGGAAAGGGTTTTGTACCCCTTGCCAGCCTTGTGACCCTCCACGATCTTGTCTCTGATGGCCTTGGAATGCTCCTTTGTCTTTCCCATGTTGACCATGTATGAGTGCTGTTCACAAGTTTGGGGAGGGTCTTAAATAGTCAGAAAAGGCTGGCAAAAGAGATCATTAATCCACACATGTGAAGCTCATTATTCTTGGTGCCTGAACTACTTCTTAATACTTTAGGGGGACCAAGCAGAATTCTTGTGGTTTGAGGGGTTGAATAATAAATGACACTCTGAATTAACTTTTAACGTTTTAAAAAAAAAAAAAAAATTAAAACAAAAATTTTTGCTGCAGTGCATTTCCCACTTCCAGGCTGATCTACAGTACAAATGTCACAATGCCAAGTTAATTCCGCATGTGTCAACCAGCTAAATCTGCAGGGGGTTGAATACTACTTGTAGGCACTGTATATATATATATATATATATATATATGAGAGAGAGAGAAATTTAAAGGTAAGATAGGTTAAAGACAGAGAGTTGCAAAGCCACAAGATAAATAGACCGCAAACATTTACAATCATCCCAAAAGTTTAATTCAAAACTAGGATTTTTTTTTTTACACAATTTATTGAAAAACTCATGCAAAGTCTATTGGATAATAAATATAAAAATATAAATAGTCATAATCGATCAGTAAAAAAAGCCTGAGCCCTCTCAATTATATACATTGTGCAAGGTATCAAACCACTATGTACATGGCTGGCAGATAACTGTACATTGCCATTTACGGTTAACGCTTAAAAGAAAGTTGGGAACTGTGGAAAGAATTGTGATGGGGTCCTCTGCTGAGGTGAAGTGTCCTTTAAACCTGCAGATCGTTCCACCAAGGAGCCCGAGGTGAAACTACTCAATGGAGTGATGTTCCTCTGGGAGAGTTCATTGGCCAAGCCCAGAGACATCTGCCTGTTTCCTGAGCTGGAGTTCAAGTAGGAGGTCATGCTACTGAAAAAGTTGTTCAAACAAGGGGTGGAGGTGATTTCTGAAGGAGATGTGCTCTTCAGATCTTCAGAGGATGCTTCTACCACTGTGGATGATGGGGTCATCATAGATGGGCTATCACCACCTTTACTCCCTAGAACTGGGGGACCTTCACCCTTAGCCGTGACAGCATCAGTCTTATTGGACTCTGATGTGCGCTTTTTTGTCCGGTGAAATTTCCCATTGTCGAACGTCTTCTCACAGTTAGGGTCCAGAGTCCAATAATTGCCTTTGCCTAAACATTGTAAAAATAAAAGATTATTACTATAATGAAATAAAATATAAACATGAATAAAAATATAGCAGCACTGAAGTACAAATTATAAAAACAAAGCTTTGAAAATGAAATGATTTTTACTATATACTAAATAAAAAAGATTGCAAAAATGGATAGGAAAATTCTAGTCTTTCAAGCAGTTTTTCAAAACATCCTGAAGTTGTTTTTTTTTTTTAAATTAAAATAATTTTTCCTGTTTGAGTTTGGAACTAAAACTCAATACATTTATGAAAAAAATCCATTTATAACAAAAAATACTTATAGTAGATTTATCTGATAAACTTCATTTGTAAAATACAAAACCAAGTGCGAATTGATGGAAAATACTAATATTGCAAATTAAAAACGTAATTAATTAGAATTGAAGTCATATTCTTACCTGGGTCAGCCTTATCTCTTGGCACTCTCTTAAAACAGTCGTTCAGAGACAAGTTGTGTCGAATTGAATTTTGCCATCCTGCTTTTCGCTTGTTGTAAAAAGTATAATAGTCCTCCAATTTCTGATAAATCTGGCTCAGGGTTAGTTTCTTTTGCGGTGATTTTTGTATGGCCAAAGCAATAAGAGCCGAGTGAGAATGTGGAGGCTTCACTGGCTTCAGAAGATCCTCCAGAGAAATTGTGGAAAATCAACCAGGATTTGGATGACTAAAACCAGGAAAATTTGGCAGGATTTGTGTCTGTGATCCATAAGAAGTTGGCATGTACAAGTTTGGGTCATTTCCAGGAAGATATCCTGGTGTATTATTGACTCCTGGTTCATTAAGCCATAAGTTAGAGTTGGTTGAATGTGAATAGTCCCCAATTCCATAGTTGACCACCCTTGGCATTGAATAGAAGTTCTGCTGGTGGAATGTGCTGACGTTTGCACCGTAGGCTGCCATCTCTGTTGCCTCCTGGGCACTTTTTAGATGATTCTGATGAAGGTTTGTAGATCCCTGATGAGCTGGAAGATGAGTTGAGTTCATTCTCTTCTTTGGCACTTTCACAAAATGATCTCTTTCTTTTTTTTTTTTTTTTGGAGTAATACCTTTTTATTGAGGAGAATTCATCATTGCACACACAAGAATCCTCATACACATTTATGGACCATGCACAGCTTAGGTCTTGGTGCTGTATGTTCGTACCCGTCTATTGGCCTGCACATTTGTTATATATGTATTTACAACCACAGGAGCCATTGGTCCTTTGCTACAGATTGCGCTTTATGTGATCCATATGAAGACACAAGAAACGTTGAACATAAATGAACTGCGTGAACCTTGATCGGCTTGCCCTACTGACTGCAGCCCCCAAGATGCACGGAGTCCTAGCACCTGACCATGCTTGGCAATACACTCACAGCGATAAGTTTCAGTGCATTTTACGACGCCCTCAATTGTAGCGAATCTGTCTCAGCAATGGGTAGATAATTGTACTGTAGCCTTCTGTGTGTCTAATGGCCGCACTACCAGACCACATCCTTGTGAAGCAGCAATTCGACAAGTCCGGAGATGTTGCTTTTAAAAGATTGTGTTTCCCCTTACGAACCATAAGATGTGAAACTGACGGGCAAAAAGAGTTAAGATGGAATACATGCAAGATAATATACTGCCGTCATTAACCCTGTGGTTGACAGAAGATGATCTGCAATCACTGCATGTACAGTCAAGTTTATTTCTGGGGTCATCTTCTAATTGTCTGAATCTTCTTCCTCCTCCTCCTCCTCTTCCTCATTGTACGCCATTGTACTAAGTTGCAGCTCCGTCTGGTTTATTGCAGGTTCATCGTCCACGTTCAGAGAATCCGCCTCCGACTGTGCACCCTGCGACTGCTGCTCCTGCTCCTCTCCGGCATTGATCATGGACTGAAGAGCCAGCTCCTCAACCTTTAACCTGTTGAGCTGATCGTGCAGGGCCGCCTTGATCTTCAGCAGGGTCTCTTCCTCCTTTTTAAGTTCTTGCAAGCGACTCAGCATCTTGCATCCAGCTCAGCGTCACAAAATGATCTCTTTCTGGCAACAAGTGCCTAAGGGATTTGGAGTGCTGTCTTTATACTTTTCTGGAGTAGTGATCCTCCCTGCCTGAGGCCAGTGATTGGTCTGCTTTTACATATTCTTTTTTTTTCTTTTTTTCCAACAACCAATTGGATCCCTCAGTTGAAAGACAGAGGTGGGGAATTCCAAGGGCTAATCACTAAAGAGGCACTAGACAGAACAATTTGTAATTTTTTATTTTCCATCTATTGTTCTACAATTGCTGTTCAAGACTTTATCCCCCTACTTGAATTAGAACTGTTAAAATACAGTAAAATGGAAAAAATCTTCACATTGAAAAAGACAAGTTCTTCACATAAACGATAAGAATCTCAAACATGCAAAAAATAACAACGTAATAAAATATTGTTCAGTTAAGTAGCTAAACTTCAAGAAATTCTTTAAAAATAACTTTTCTAATAAAATACAATAATATAATAACATTGAAATATCACACCACAATGATAATTTGTCTCTAAAATACATATTAATTTTTATATCTTGTTTGAAAGGATTCTTTTTAGAAATTGTTAAATTAATTAAATGTATAATACTTGCATCGTATGTATCATTGTGAATTCATGTATTGTCTTCCCACGTTTCAGTTTGCTTATAATTTTATTTTTTCACAATTGAATCTACCATAAAATAACAGATTACACAAAAATATAACATTGCTTTTTTATTTAAAAATATATGTTTTAGTCTTAAAATCAAGTCACACACGATGCCACATTGATAAAGATCTACTCTATAAAGCTGTCATTCTTGATTTAAGCCAATAAAAGCTTATTTATATATGTACAGGCTCTATGGTATCTCTTTTACTATAATGTAGATTATTTCTTGGATGACTAATTTATTAGTAAACAATATATCACTAATATATACTATATTATGATCTTCTCATTAGAATAATTTGTTATTGAATCTTTTTTTAAGTCACTTGTTGCCCCCGTACAATATTATCTTCTAATATATTATGATCTATTTTATTTAGACAAATAAAGATTTACAACATATTTTTTAAATTATTTCTTTGGAACCTTTATAAAGTGATAATCGTTAATTTAAGATGTTTTCCCATAGAAGCTCTGCCCTGACTCAACTATATTTTTTGCCAAATTTCTTGTGTAAAACCATTGAAAAGGTTGGACACTTTTAGTTGCTAATATTTTTAGATTTTTACGCCATTACTGGACAGCTCTGCAAACTTTTGAAAAGTGGGAAAATAATCTCCGGCAGCGCTTCCTGAAAATGGATCCTAATTTATGCCATAAAAGTGAATGAATCCAGTGTAAGACAAATTTATGTGCATCTCTGCTATAGTCATGCAAGAGGGAAGTGGTCTAGAAAAGCTTTGGCAGCTAGAGAAAAAAATCAAGAGCAATTGATTATGCACAAAGCAAAATTTACACCCTTATAGGAATAAAGACTGATCCTAACTATTCACCATGATACTATTGGCACTCTCCGACTACAGCTAAATACAAAAGGTATTCTATTCTGTTGTGGTTAACACTTGCATCACACAGGTCTGTGATTCCTCCCTTCACTCATATGTAAACTATGACAGGGAGGCGTCTCCACTACTCAGCAGGTGGGGACAGGCTCCAGTGCATACAGTAATCAGAGGTGCAGGGAATGTGCTGATTAACATTACATGTAAAAAGTATATATAAAAAAAAAAAAAACAAAGATAATAAATTACTTAAATACATTAGGTTAGTCGGGAGATCATTGCAGGCAAGCCGTGAATAAAAATGTAGAATTGCACACTTGCCCGGTACATGGAAAATAATAACTCAAAGCCTTATAAACATACCCATCATGATAGACGTTAGATTGTGTCGATCAGGAGACCCCAACATGCTTTTCGCGGTGAGTCTGCTTTCTTCGGGGGCATGGTCATCATTGAAGACTTTACTCATTATATACCCAATCACAATGCTCAAAGGAGTCAAAGAGACCAATAGAGAAAGAGTATGGGCAGCGCATGCGCATAGATGCAAAGGACATCGTATCCGCCCACCCCTCTGCCAGCGGTGCAATAACACATGGAGCAGCCGGCGCCTAGCTGTAACACAGTAACAAATCACACTGCACAGGGAGCGAAGAGACACGGGGCCATGGCACCGAAAATAAAACTTAGATGCAAACTAAGTAAAGTACAAGAAAATGAAATAGATAACATTTCACAATACAAATGGAATAAATCTGACATAGCAGATCCCCTGAATATATCGCCACTAGAGATGAGCGACTTTGCATTTTTTAGGGTCGAGTCGGGTTTCATGAAACCCGACTTTCGTAAAAGTCGAGTCTAGCGAAATCGGCCGACTATCAGGCAAAGTCGGGGGTCAGACTGAAACACAAAACCCAATGCAAGTCAATGGAGAAGCAAAGTCGGCAGGGAGTGGAGGACAGTAAACACACCTACAGTGCCCATTTCAATGCCAACAACTTCAATTCTTATTACTTAAGCTTGGCAACCTTAATTAACTTTATAATAATAGTTACGCTTTGAAAACTGGGGGTTATTTGGCTAAACTTGTGGTTTTCGTGTGCCCCGGGCCAAAGAGTGTCAGTGGGCCCCTTTAACACATACCACAATTCATGATGCTCCGATGCGACACAGAAATATAAGTATTTTACAATGAAAAATACTTCACTTCTTACATGACATGACTGATACTGATATCTATGTTAAAATCTACAATAGCTCAAAAACCAGACAGTATATTCCTCCATACAGTATTATGTCCACCACATAGTGCGCCATACAGATTAATGAGCCCCATATATTGCTCCATACAGAATAATTGGTGCCATATAATGTTCCATACAGTATGTGATGAGCTCCACATACTGCTCCAGTATATGATAGTCCCCATATAATGTGCCATAAAGTATAGGACGGTCCCCATAGAGTAGAATGAGCCCCACATATTGCTCCATACAGTATATGATGGGCCCCATATATTGCCCCATACAGAATGGGCACCATATAATGCTCCATACAGAATAGGCCCCATATGTGCCCCATTTGATGCTCCATACCCTATATGATGCCCCATAAATAATGAACCCAATATGATTCTCCAGTATATGATGGGCCCCATGGATGATGCTCCAGTGTCTGATCTGCCCCATTTAGAATGCTCCAGTATATGATGGGCCCCATGGATGATGCTCCAGTGTCTGATGGGACAATATAATGCTCCATATTTAATGGTCCCCATTTATAATGATCCAGTGTATAATGGTCCCCGTAAATGCTGCTTCAGTGTCTGTTTTTTCCCTTTTAGAATGCTCCAGTATATGATGGGCCCCATGGATGATGCTCCAGTGTCTGATCTGCCCCATTTAGAATGCTCCAGTATATGATGGGCCCCATGGATGATGCTCCAGTGTCTGATGGGACAATATAATGCTCCATATTTAATGGTCCCCATTTATAATGATCCAGTGTATAATGGTCCCGTAAATGCTGCTCCAGTGTCTGTTTTCCCCCTTTTAGAATGCTCCAGTATATGATGGGCCCCATGGATGATGTTCCAGTGTCTGATCTGCCCCATTTAGAATGCTCCAGTATATGATGGGCCCCATGGATGATGCTCCAGTGTATGATTGGCAAATATAATGCTCCATATATAATGGGCCCCATTTATAATTCTCCAGTGTATAATGTGCCCCGTAAATGCTGCTCCAGTGTCTGATGTCCCCCATTTAGAATGCTCCAGTGTACGATGGGCCCTATCTATGATGCTTAAGTGTATGCTGGGCCCCATATATAATTCTCCAGTGTATAATGCTCCCCATATATTGCTCCAAACATTAAAAAAATTAAATACCTCTCCTCGCTGTGCACTGCTCTACCCTGGACTCCACAGCATCACCATCTTACAGCTCTCTGCACTTGGACTGTTTAGGCAAAGGGCGTGCAGACGTGACATCATCGTGCACTCTAACCTGAATATCACTGTCAGAAAACGCGGAAGACGTCACAGCGGTGGAGCAGGGAGAGGTAAGTATTGCAAGTTCTGGGGCCCTGAGAAAGCAGGGGGGCCCGACTCGTGGGCCACGGCACTGGCACAGGGCCCCTCATAGTACACCGGTGTGTCTGACGGCGAGTGGGTGTCATGGGTGTATCGCCACGAAGATCGTCGCGATTACACATTCTGACTTCTAGCAGCTGAGTTGCTGGTGCTTTGTGTTTGGCAGTGAGGGAGTTAGTTCTACCTAGCTCTGTGCTAAGACTAGGTCCAGCCCCGCCCGGCTGCAGTTGATTATGCACTAATTAGCTCCCTTCATATACCTGCCAGTCTGCTTGGGAGATGTCGGTGAAAGCTTTCATGCAGACCCGCAGATTGCATCGGTCCTGAGAAGACTTAAGCTAAGAACGCCTGTTGTGGTTTCTCCCCTCCTCGCTTATAGTTTATCTCCTTGACCTTTTGTGTTCCCTCTGTAGTGAAGTGTTTTATGCAAGACAGTATTTACTTTATCCCCTGTCTGTCTCGTTTGTCTTTACTGTTTATTAGCGGTGACCTGTCCATTCCCTGTGGTGGTAATCAGTGTCCTTCTAAGGACTAGATTACAGTGGTCAGGGATCTATAGGAGACAGGGTTACGCTGGTGGCCTGGACCTCTGTACCATTAACAGTACCTCCAGGTAGAGGGACTAGTCAGGACCCCAGTTTAGGGTCAGCATAGACCCCGGTCCACCTCTAGCCTGAGACAGCGTGACACGCATACAGTATAGACCCACTATACATAAGAGATTATGTCATGTAATACAATGCTGACAGATACTATATGTGCATGTTTATATTTCCTATTATATGTTATATAGAATGTTGTCACATTTGATATAGGTTACAGACATTAAGTATATCTGTTATACAGCGTGACATTTTCACCGACCATACTAAAGATTCTCCCCAGCTACCATGGATCCAGTAGCCCAGCTAGCCCTGCAGTTGCAGAGTTTGTCCATGGAGCTGACGGACGTAAAGTCCAAGGTTTTGTCCCCCCCGGAGCAAACCAGATCTGAACCTAAAGTTGCTCTCCCGGACAGGTTCACTGGTGGGCGGGACAAATTTTTTACCTTCCGGAAGGCATGTAAATTATATTTTCGGCTACGGCCTCGGTCATCGGGGAGTGAAGAGCAGAGGGTGGGAATTGTTATCTCGCTCTTACAAGGGGACCCTCAATCCTGGGCGTTCTCTCTTCCTCCGGGCTCCCCGGCTCTCCAGTCAGTAGATCGATTTTTTACTGCCCTGGGTCTGGTATATGATGACCCAGATCGGGTCTCCCTTGCTGAAACGAAGTTACGTAAGATACAGCAGGGAGATCGTCCGGCGGAGGAATTTTCTTCTGAGTTCCGTAGATGGGCCACAGATACTCAGTGGAATGACCCAGCTCTTAGGAGCCAGTTTTGTCAAGGGTTATCTGACAAATTAAAAATGTTTTGGCTCAGTATGATTCTCCTCCGTCACTGGAGGCTGCTATGGCCCTTGCTATTAGCATCGATAGACGGCTTCGGGAGAGGTGCAAGGTAACTCTGCCCCCTGTTATGACTCCACCTACTACTAAAGTCCCTTATATTGAGGTTCCCCTGGTTTGTTCTGAGGAACCTATGCAGTTGGGAGGGACATCATTTCGAGGGAGGGGATCGGCGGTGTGCCGCAAGACAAGAAAGTGTTTCTTCTGCGGGAGAAAGGGACATTTTGTTGAGGGGTGTCCATCCCGTGCCTTGCTGTGCAAGAAGTCGCCGGAAAGACTGTTAATCCCAGGTTGTGTGGTGGACGACAACCTGGGAGTATGTATTTCGTCCCAGGTCCATCTCAGTTTCTCGTACCAGCGGAGGTGGTGGTAGGTACGAGAACTGAGAGGATTTGTGTTCTTCTTGATAGTGGGTCCGGGGCTAATCTGGTGGACGCTCGGTTTGCCCAGGTGCAAGGTATGCAACTGAGTGTATTAGCCAAACCTATCTCTATATTCTCTATTGACGCCAGGCCTCTCGGTCAAGGTAGCTTTTTGCAAGCTGTTCATAACATAGACCTTCGAGTGGGGGCAATACATGAAGAACAATTGTCTTGTTATGTGTTGGAAGGTCTTCCCACTCCTATTGTGTTGGGACTTCCTTGGTTAACTAAACATAACCCAGTGATTAATTGGCAATCCAGAGAGATAAGCCAGTGGGGTGAATTTTGCAATAGTAACTGCATGAACACGGTCATCAGTGCGGTCGTGCCTAGAACCTTACCTCTTTTTCTGGAGGACTTTGAGGATGTGTTCTCAGAGGAGGGGTGTCAAGAATTACCTCCTCATCGCGAGTATGACTGTTCTATAAAATTGCTTCCTGATGCTAAGTTACCTAAATCTAGGTTATATAACCTTTCTGGTCCTGAGAGGCAGGCTATGAAGGATTATATTTCGGAAAGTCTGGCCAAGGGGCATATTAGACCTTCATCTTCCCCAGTGGCCGCGGGGTTCTTCTTTGTGAAGAAAAAAGATGGAGGCCTACGCCCTTGCCTGGATTTCCGTGAGCTTAATCGGATTACGGTCCGAGATCCATATCCGCTCCCACTTATTCCTGATCTCTTCAATCAGATTGTGGGTGCCAAATGGTTCTCTAAGTTGGATCTCAGGGGGGCGTATAATCTGATTAGGATAAAGGAGGGGGATGAGTGGAAGACGGCGTCTAACACTCCGGAGGGACATTATGAGAACCTTGTCATGCCTTTTGGTCTGACTACTGCCCCGGCGGTGTTTCAACATTTTGTTAATGACATCTTTCGCCACCTTGTGGGACAGTTTGTGGTCGTTTATTTAGATGACATCTTAATTTACTCGCCGGATCTTGTGTCTCATCAGGAGCATGTGAGACAGGTGTTGCAGATCTTGCGAGACAATAAACTGTACGCCAAATGGGAAAAATGTGTATTCGCCGTACAGGAACTTCAGTTTTTGGGTTTCCTGGTGTCAGCTTCCGGTTTCCGTATGGACCCTGGGAAAGTAAGAGCTGTGCTTGAATGGGATCGGCCAGAGGATCTTAAAGCACTGCAGCGTTTCCTGGGGTTTGCTAACTACTACCGGAAGCTTATTCGTAATTTCTCATCTGTTGTCAAACCTCTCACTGACATGACTAAAAAAGGGACGGATTTTTCTAGGTGGTCTGACAAAGCTTGTCAAGCATTTTCCTCCTTGAAAAAATGTTTTGCTTCGGCACCCATACTCATTCAACCAGATGCATCACAACCGTTCATTGTGGAGGTAGACGCGTCTGACGTAGGGGTGGGTGCGGTATTATCTCAAGGTCCGTCTCCTGGTAAATGGCATCCGTGCGCTTTCTTCTCTAAAAAATTGTCGTCCGCCGAGAGGAATTATGATGTCGGCAATAGGGAACTCTTGGCCATTAAGTTGGCTTTTGAGGAATGGCGTCACTTTTTGGAGGGGGCAGTCCACCCGGTCACCGTCATTACTGATCACAAGAACCTGCTGTATCTAGAATCTGCAAAACGTCTGAATTCCAGACAAGCTAGATGGTCGTTGTTTTTTACCAGGTTTAATTTTGTCGTCACATATCGTCCTGGGTCAAAAAATGTAAAGGCTGATGCCTTATCTCGTAGTTTCCCAGGGGCCGGGAAGACAGATGACCCGGTTCCTATTCTTCAGGAGGGAGTTGTTGTGTCGGCTGTATGCTCTGAGCTTGAGGAGGAGGTATTGGAGGCTCAGGGGGACGCCCCTGTAGGACCAGTTTTGTACTTTCAATGGGGGGGGCCCTTCTGGGGTTCCTAAGGAGGAACGATTCTCGTCGTCACTTGCTTCAGTGTGGAGAGGAGTGCTGAATAATCTGAGTGCTATGGGGAACCGATACCGATAGTGGCGCTACTTGGTCAAGGGAGTTTCTAAGAGTGTCGTTGTAGTGATGAACAGCCAGATCAGGACAAGAAAGAGGAGATTGGGGACAGTGATGAGTGTAGGGAGTCTGAAAGTGTCTGAGGGTTAATGGCTTGTAGATTTCTGAATGTGTGGTAGGTAGGAGTGCGCTGGGGTGTTCGAGGATTTGTGAGCGTGAAGGAGAGAATGTTGTGGTCAGAGAGTGGAAGCGGTGAGTTATTTAGGTGGGAGATTGGACAGAGCCGGACAAAGACCAGGTCAAGGGTGTTAACGTCCTTGTGTGTCTCAGAGGTTGAAAGCTGTGAGAGGCCTAGAGAAGTGGTTAGTGATAGAAGCTGAGATGCAGATGTGGAAGTAGGGCTGTTAATGGGGATGTTGAAGTCTCTAAGGATAAGGGTTGGTAGTTCTGAGGACATGAAGTGTGGCAGCCAGGCTGAGAAGTGGTCAAGGAACTGGGCAGGCGAGCCTGGGGGCCGATATATGACCACTACTCTGAGGGAGAGGGGACGGAAGAGCCTGATGGTGTGGACCTCAAAAGAAGGGAATGAGAGTGATGGAATTGGGGGGATGACCTGGAAAGTGCATTGTGGGGACAGGAATATGCCGACTCCACCACCATGTCTGTTTGCGGGTCTCGGGGAATGGGAAAATTGTAAGCCACCATAGGAAATGGCAGCAGGGGAGACCTTGTTAGAATCCTGAATCCAGGTTTCAGTGAGGGCCAACAGATAAAGAGCTGTTCAAAAAGTAGTTGTGCAGGAAGGGAAGCTTGTTGCATACAGACCGTGGATTCCAGAGGGCACAATTAAAAGGAGATGAGGGAATGCAAGTAATATAAATAAGATTATTATGGTTTCGATATGAGGTAGGGTAGGGGTTGAGGTTGGGGGATGGTGGACCAGGGTTGGGGGATATGTCCCCTGAAATTAGTAGGAGTAGGAAGATAAAGAGCAAGTAGTTGTTTTTGTAAGTCGTTTTTTTCTGCGATTTGTTTGGTTAAGATGGGCTGAGGTTTTTCAAAAAGGTGAGAAGTGCATGGGAGCTGTACATGAAAGAGGGAAGTATAGAGGGACTGATGTGTATGAGTTGTGATGGAGGGGGTATGGAGCGGTGAATGTGGATGGCAAGGGAACACAGGAGGATAGCTATAAAGTACATGGTGAAAAGGCTAAGGTAAGTGTGGGTTACCTGATTCCTGCCCTGATTAACTGCCGTTCACATGATTATCTTCTGTGATGCTTTGCTTTATGGGATGCGTGCACCTCACACTGCATGCGCCCCTTAGACTACTCCTAAATATATAGCCCACACTACAGGGACAGGAGAGGGGGATTGTGGGAGCTGGTTTGGGATAATTTGGCAGCTAGGGCCAGCACACCAGGGGGTGGTTAGATCATCAAAGGCACTACACCTGGCTACATCTGTTATAGCACCTTCCACCTGATAAGATTTGGAGAGGCTACAGTCACACGGATATAAAGCAGTAAGTATTAAATACTTTGCAATATATGAATTATACCAAAGCTTTATTAATTTAATGCTTTTTACATTAAAAATGTAGCAAGATGGTAAAGCAGCGGATGACAGCAAGCAGAAGTATGGAGTGCATACCATTAGGATATATTGCAGTATACAAGACAGCCAGCAGAGGTGGGGATTGTACGATTCAGCTGTTTGCTTTCAATGAATGGAGTGCATACCATAATATATTACATTTACAACTCTAAGGGAAACAATAAAAAAAAATTTAAATAAAGAAATATAATCAGAAACTACTCAAAACACCCTATCCACAATAAAAAAAACCCACTAAAAAGATGCTTCCTTTACAAACAGAGTAAGAGTTTGTTGAAGTTGGATAGTCCCCAATTCCATAGTTGGCTGTCCTTTGCGTTGAATGTAGATTCTGCTGGTGGTGCATGGTGAATCTCTCATAATATGATGACATCTCTGTGCCCTCCTGGTCACTTTTTGGAGGAGTCTGGGGAAGACTGTACATTGAATGCATTCTTGTCAAGTAGTAGTACCTTCACACATTAATTGAAGTGCATTGCTTTCCTGGCGGCCATGTTCCTGAAGCCGTGAGCCGTCGAAGATTTGGATTTTGGTCCAGCAAAGATCTAAGTCTGCGCATGCGCCGCCTATTGCGTTCATCTTCCTGAAGCCCTGGAAAGCAATGCACTCGCCCGGCTGAAGTATACCCGGTCTGGCTGAGCTGAAGTATACAAGGTCTGGCTGAGCTGAAGTATACAGGGTCTGGCTGGGCTGACGTATACAGATTCTGGCTGAGCTGAAGTATACAGGGTCTGGCTGGGCTGAAGTATACAGGGTCTGGCTGGGCTGAAGTATACAGGGTCTGGCTGGGCTGAAGTATACAGGGTCTGGCTGGGCTGAAGTATACAGGGTCTGGCTGGGCTGAAGTATACAGGGTCTGGCTGGGCTGAAGTATACAGGGGCTGGCTGGGCTGAAGTATACAGGGGCTGGCTGGGCTGAAGTATACAGGGGCTGGCTGGGTTGAAGTATACAGGGGCTGGCTGGGCTGAAGTATACAGGGTCTGGCTGGGCTGAAGTATACAGGGGCTGGCTGGGCTGAAGTATACAGGGGCTGGCTGGGCTGAAGTATACAGGGGCTGGCTGGGTTGAAGTATACAGGGGCTGGCTGGGCTGAAGTATACAGGTTCTGGCTGGGCTGAAGTATACAGGGGCTGGCTGGGCTGAAGTATACAGGGGCTGGCTGGGTTGAAGTATACAGGGGCTGGCTGGGCTGAAGTATACAGGGGCTGGCTGGGTTGAAGTATACAGGGGCTGGCTGGGCTGAAGTATACAGGGGCTGGCTGGGCTGATGTATATACAGGGGCTGGCTGGGCTGACTGGGTTGATGTATATACAGGTGTTGGGCTCTGTGGGCTGGGGATGAGGTATATACAGGTGCTGGGCTCAGTGGGTGGGGGCTGGTGATGATGTTTATACAGCTATGGAGCTCATTATACTGTATGGAGCAGTTTCATTCCCTTTTTCATTCTAAAATTTTACAACCTGAACGACCACCATGGCTTGCCCCCCCCCTCCCCTAGTTTTGATCCTGGGTACGCCATGAAAGTAGAAAAAACTCTTCTAAAATGCTGCGTCGGAACATATCCGAAGTGGTGGAGGAACATTTTGGTCTGGCGCTAATTATTTTGCCTTATATACAAGTCATTAACATGGAAAGGAGGTGCCTTCACTAGTGTTGAGCATTCCGATACCGCAAGTATCGGGTATCGGCCGATATTCGCGTTATCGGAATTCCGATACTTAATTCCGATACTTTTTCAATATCGTATACCGGAATCGGAAGTTCCCATAATTCTTTGAGAGGCAATGTGATTTTAGTCAGCCAATGAGGAATCTTATGAAGTGTGGGCACATCCTGTAATGCTGCGGTCATCTTAACTAATGGCATGGCTGTGATTGGCTGCTGAAATGATGTCAGAATGCACTATAAAAGGCGCCGCCGCCATTTTAGCGTCACTGTGCTGTGAATTCAGATAGGGACAGAACGCTGCTCTGCTGACTCTGAGGGACAGTTAGATATTGCGATTTAGTGTACTGTGCTGTAGGCAGGCTATCACCAACCGCTGTGTAAAGCTTCCTTTTGCCTGCAGTGTTGTTTTAACAGCTCTGCAAGGTGTGTGTGAGTGCAGGTGACGCTGCAGTTTGCTCTGCATCCAACGCTGTCTGTAGGCATCTGCACGTGTCACTCACAGACTCTTTTTTTTTTCTTTAGTGTAATTCTAGCTGCTCCATTCAATAGAAATTATAGTGTGATGCGCTTCCATCCGTATCCAATACATTGGTTGCAAACACTATAGAAGTAGACAAAAGAGTAGCCTTTCACAGATTGTGGACAGTTGTGTTTCAGTGTTCACTTCAGTCTGTGTTTTTTATTTTTTGAGTGCATATCACGCTCCAGTTACTTGTTCAAGCACTGCTGCTTGTACTCTGCTGAGCGTGTCTCAGTGGCTCATCCTTTTCATTTATCTCCAATTGGTTCTGCTCCATTCCATTTAAAATCTAATCTATTAGTGTGACGCGCTTCCATCTGTATACAATACATTGGTTGCAAACACTATAGAAGTAGACAAAGGAGTAGCCTTTCACAGATTGTGGACAGTTGTGTTTCAGTGTTCACTTCAGTCTGTGTTTTTTATTTTTTGAGTGCATATCACGCTCCAGTTACTTGTTCAAGCACTGCTGCTTGTACTCTGCTGAGCGTGTCTCAGTGGCTCATCCTTTTCATTTATCTCCAATTGGTTCTGCTCCATTCCATTTAAAATCTAATCTATTAGTGTGACGCGCTTCCATCCGTATACAATACATTGGTTGCAAACACTATAGAAGTAGACAAAGGAGTAGCCTTTCCCAGATTGTGGACAGTTGTGTTTCAGTGTTCACTGCAGTCTGTGTTTTTTTTTTTTGGAGTGCATATCACGCTCCAGTTACTTGTTCAAGCACTGCTGCTTGTACTCTGCTGAGCGTGTCTCAGTGGCTCATCCTTTTCATTTATCTCCAATTGGTTCTGCTCCATTCCATTTAAAATAAATATAATCTATTAGTGTGACGCGCTTCCATCCGTATACAATACATTGGTTGCAAACACTATAGAAGTAGACAAAGGAGTAGCCTTTCACAGATTGTGAATAGTTGTGTTTCAGTGTTCACTGTAGTCTGTGAGGTATTTTTTTTTTTTTTAAATGCAGATCACGCTCCATTTACTTCTTCAACCACCGCTGCGTGTACTCTGCTGAGTGTCTGTCACTGGCTCATCCTTGTCATTTTTCTAAAATTGGTGCTGCTTTATTCTATTTAAAATAATTCAAATCTATTACAGTGATGTGCTTCCATCCGTATACAATACATTGGTTGCAAACAATATAGTAGTACACAAACGGGCCTTTCACAGCTACTGAACAGTTGTGTGCACTGTTTACTGTAGTCAGAGGTTTTCATTTTTGTAGTGCAGATCCCGCTCCAGTTAGTTCTTCAACCACTGTTGCTTGTACTCTGCTGAGCGTGTCTCACTGCCTCATCCTTCACATTTTTCTCGAATTGGTGCTGCTTTATTCGATTTAAAATAATTCAAATCTATTACAGTGACGTGCTTCCATCCGTATACAATACATTGGTTGCAAACAATATAGAAGTACACAAACGGGCCTTTCACAGCTACTGAACATGGGTTTTTAATTTTTAACTAAAATATGTATTTTTTCAAATGACACAAATATAAGTAATGTTGAAGAGGAATAGTCCTACATCCATTGTTTGCACAATATTACAGGTGTACATCATGTCCCTTAATCAACAATGTATTATTATATTTACTTGTATGCTTTTATTTAAAAGCCAAGAACACAGAAGGATAACCTTCGCACTGCAGCTGTTGTCAAAGTTCAACCCACATTATGCACTTCCAACATTGCAGCATTTGAGGCATGATGTGAGTTGGATTTGTCAAAGTTATGGAGTGAGAAGGTTCACCATCAGTACCCTATAGCATAAGTATGCTTTTGTGTTAGCATTTGTGTTAGACATGTGGATATCTGCCATAATATGTCACAATTATTTAGTTACAGATTTGTTACCAACACTAATCATTGAATGGTTTTAAATTTGACGTTTCACTTGTTTACAGCTTAGAAATAAGGGTGTAGCCTGATATCTATGTGTAGCACTAGCCACTTTAACATGTCATGTTTTTTTCAACATGTGTAGCTAGGTAGCAGTAATTTTTGCCGGACACACAGCAGGGGAACAGCAGGCGTTACTGAACCCCACAAACACATCATCGATTGTTTTGATCTGTGCATCCAACACTTCTGAGCCCAGGGTCAAGGAGGGTGTAGCCTGAGGCCTAGTATGAGATGTTTGAACTTTAATTTGAACTTTAATTTGGAGTTAGCAGCATTAATTTTTGTCAGACACGCAGCAGGGGAACAGCAGGCGTTACTGAACCCCACTATCACTATAGCTTGTGTATTGGCTGTGGACACGACACTTCTGAGCAGCAACTGGCAGTGTTGTAGCCCAGGGAGTATAGCTCAGGTGGTAGAAAGATGAACATAACAGGAGACATGGAAAACGTTGCCAACCAGTTAGTTAATCTGAAACCGGACAGGCAAATTCAGGCGAGATCCATGCCTAGTTCATTTTCAGAAAAGTAAGCCGTTCTACATTATCGGAGGATAGTCGCATGCAACGGTCTGTTAGTACACCACCTGCAGCAGTAAAGACGCGCTCCGATAATACACTGGCAGCAGGGCAAGCCAGCACCTCCAATGCATACTGGCTAAGCTCTGGCCATGTATCCAGCTTAGAGACACAAAACTTGAATGGGGAAGAGCCATCTGGGAGTACACTGAGAGGGCAAGACATGTAGTCTGTCACCATCTTACGGAAATGTTGCCTCCTGCTGACTGGAGCCGTCTCGGATGGTGTAGACATTGGTGGCGCTGCCACAAAACTTCGACACATTTGGAACATACTGTTCTTGCCCTGTGCAGAGGCGCTGCTTGTGCTCCCTCTTGTTGCAGAGCTGTCTCCACTGCCTCGACGCACAGAGCTGCTTTGTAAAGCAGTAGCAGCAGCGCTCTCGGCTGGAATGGAGAACATTATGGATTGCACCAGTGTGTCTTGGTACTTCCGCATTTTACGCTCCCGGTTCAACGGTGTGATGAGGCTTTGTAAGTTGTCCCGGTAGCGAGGGTCTAGGAGGGTGTACACCCAATAATCAGACGTGGTGTGAATGTGTTCGATGCGGCGGTCGTTTCTCAGCCACTGCAGCATGAAATCAACCATGTGCTGCAGACTCCCAACTGGCCAAGAAACGTTGTCCCCTGCAAGAGGCGTCATCTCTGCCTGCTGTGCATCACCCCACCCTTGGTCTACATACTGACTAGAGCATTGTCTACCTCCCTCTGGAGCGATGTCTTCCTCCTCCATTGACTCCTCCTCATCCTCCTCACAAAGTCCTTCAAATACATAAAAATTTACAAAATTTAAAACTAAAAATTTAAAAACTTTGTATCATAATTCTGTAACATCAGTTTATGGAAACACAATAGCATTACAAAAGGATAGACTAAAACTGTACATTATGTGCTTTGTAAATACATTAAAAGTTTGTAATGGTTATGAAAATATAGACAGCGACTCTGGAGGTTCAATTGTTGATACAGCATGGTACTTTGAAAGTCCTCCAGCCCTTTGTGAGGAACCACGTTGCGCTGACTGTCCAGAAGGTGATGGAATTTGTGACTCCTCATCCTCCACCTCTTCCAAAACCTCATGCCTTAGTGCTTGCAGTGTTTTTTGAAGCAGGCAGATAAGGGGGACAGTCAGGCTGACTAGTGCATCATCTGCACTCGCCATCCGCGTTGACTCATCAAACGCACGCAAAACGTGGCAGATATCCTTCATAGAGTCCTTCGGCACTCATTACACTGGCAGTGGCTGCCCATTCATTATAGGATCCAATTCTAATTACTGGTTCTCACCAACAAAGCTCTCCACAGCGCAGCACCCCCCTACATCTCCTCCCTTATTTATATTTATCGGCCTAACCGACTGCTGCACTCTGCAAACGACCTTCGACTAACCTCTGCACTAATCCGTACCTCCCACTCCCAACTCCAAGACTTCTCCCGCGCTGCGCCAATCCTCTGGAATGCTCTACCCCAAGAAATTAGGACTATCCGCAATTTGGATGGTTTCAGGCGCTCCCTCAAAACACATTTGTTCACAGTGGCCTATCACATTCACTAATCAAAGTCATTCTATGTGTAATTCTGTGTGTGTAGCCCATTCACTATCTCCATGCATCCCTCACTCCCTTAAAATGGCTGGATCCATCATTGTAAAAACACCATTGTATATAAACACCTGTACTTTGTATCTCCCCCACCTCATTGTAGATTGTAAGCTTTCACCAGCAGGGGCGGCTGATTTTGCTTTAATTATTGTATTGTTAACGTTGTTACTTATGACTTGTGTTTTGAAACTGTTAAACTGTAAAGCACTGTGGAATATTATGGCGCTATATAAATAAATAATATTATTATTATTCTTATTATAGAGGCCCACTCAGTAGTGTTGAAGTGTGAACGGCGCAAATTGCGAGTTGACTGCGCCTGATGCAGCTGATACTCCATTACTGTTGGCTGCTGCTCACACAACCGCTCCAACATATGTAACGAGGAATTCCACCTGGTGGGTACGTCACATATGATGCGATGTTCATGAAGGTGAAATCTGCGTTGCAGAGCTGCAATCAGCGATCTGGCCATGCTGGAACGTCGCAAGTGAGCGCACTCTAGGCGGACCTTGTGCAGCAGTGCATCAAGATCCGGATAGTCCCTCAAAAAACTCTGCACGACCAAGTTGAGCACATATGACAGACATGGTATGTGAGTGAGGTTGCCAAGGCCCAGAGCTGACACCAGATTTCGGCCATTGTCACACACTACCAAGCCTGCCTGTAGATTCTCTTCCAAAAACCACACGTCGCTCTCCTGCTTTATGGCATTACATAGCTCCTGCGCTGTGTGGCTAAGATTCCCCATGGAAATTAATTTCAGGACGGCCTGTTGACATTTGGACACGGCTGTGCTCATATCGGTCGCAACAGGTAAACGTTCACGGGTCCATGTGGAGGTAGACCGTGACGGCTCCTGCAGCGATGATTCTGAGGAACTGGAGTAGGAGGAGGAATCAATGTGTACAGACTTGATTCCTGCAATCCTTGGAGTTGGCAGAACACGTACAGCGCCACTCGCAAGATCAGTACCCGGCTGCACAACATTGACCCAATGGGCAGTGAGGGAAAGGTATTGTCCCTGGCCATGGGTGTTAGATCCCTCTTGTTAGGTTTTGTTTCAGTTTGCTGGTCACATGACCTTTTTTCCCTATTTAGTCTGGCTCCGCCCTTCTGGCTTTGCTTGACTTCATTGTATTATCTACTGTTAAGCTAGCCGGGTGCTTAGGTGCCTTAATCTGTCAGTTTTGCTTGATGTTAGGATCACAAAGTATTTATTTTTCTGTTTAATTATCCATGCTACAATTTATGTTAGGAGGTGTCCACCTTTTCTCCCAGTCCCTACATCTTGTAGGGATTACTCCCTCGCAACTATAGGTCTTCGTTCACACTAGATGAGGACTTTAGCGGGTCTGGTCGCAGGATCAGGTTCCCCGTTACATCGTAGGGATTCAGCTTAGTTGTATTGTAGGGACAGAATTCCCTTCTTTCCTTACTGGTTGTAGCAGATCATAACAATGGGTACTGGTCCACGCATCGGTGGTCAGGTGGACCTTGCTACTGAGGGCGTTTAGTAGCGCATGTTTAATTTTTCCCTCAACATGCTTTTGCAGACCAGGGACGGCTTGCCTGCTGAAATGAAATCGGCTTGGCACATTGTATTGTGGGACTGACAATGATATTCAGTTACGGAAACTGTCTGTCTCCACCAGCCTGAATCACAGCATTTCAAGGGACAGGAGTTTTGCAATGCCAGCATTCAGAGCCTGTGCTCGTGCATGGTTTGCGGAGTATGGCCGTCTTTTATCCCATGCCTGTGCTACCGATGGCTGTTTTGTGGCCTGGGAGTGTGAGGATGACAGGGAACTTGCTGCTGTGTGTGGAATAACAGTTTGTCTCTGGACAACAGTGGCCGAGGTTCTTCCATGGCGATCCTGTGAGGAAGCAGAACCAGCTGTGTGTGAGCTCGATGAAGAGGCTTCAACACAACCTGAAGATGTAGGTGCTGCTGTAGGTTGGCCTACATCTCCAGTGTGTCTTTGTAACTCAACTACGTGCTTTGTCCGCACATGTTTCCACATATTTGTGGTATTGAGGTGACTGACACTTTTAGCTATTTTTAATTTTTGATTACACAGCTTGCATTTCACATAGCAAATATCATGTGCAAGTGTGTGAAAAAAGGACCACGCAGTGCAAGTCCTGGGAGCGCACGTTTTGACTTTTGGAAGACAACTGCTCCGAACAGGTGCCAAACTGGAGGCTACAGGCAACCGAGTCTGCAGCCTAACTCTCCCTCCTGTTTGTACCGTTGGGGCAATGTCTTCCTCTATCTTCCTTCTATCACTAACCATTTCTCTAGGCCTCTCCCAGCTTTCAACCCAAGTACTGGTTCTCAGCCACAAAGCTATCCACAGTGCAGCACCCCTCCTACATCTCCTCCCTCATTTCTATCTATCGGCCTAACCGACTGCTGCGCTCTGCAAACGACTTTCGACTAACCTCTGCACTAATACGTACCTCCCACTCCCGACTCCAAGACTTCTCCCGCTCTACGCCAATCCTCTGGAATGCTGTACCCCAAGAAATTAGGACTATCCACAATTTGCATGGTTTCAGGCGCTCCCTCAAAACACATTTGTTCAGAGCGGCCTATCACATTCACTAATCAAAGTCATTCTATGTATTCTGTGTAAGTGTGTGTGTGTCTCTAGCCCATTCACTATCTCCATCCCTCAGTCCCTTAAGATGGCTGGAACATCATTGTAAATGCACCATTGTATATAAACACCTATACTTTGTATCTCCCCCATCTCATTGTACATTGTAAGCTGTCACGAGCAGGGGCGACTTATTTAGCTTAAATTATTGTATTGTTAACGTTGTTACTTATGACTTGTGTTCTGAAACTGCTAAACTGTAAAGCGCTGCGGAATATGATGGCGCTATATAAATAAATATTATTATTATTCCTCTGAGCTGCTCCCACCACCTTCCTGTTCCTCATGCCATGTTGGGTCTTGGACCTCATCATCTCCACTACCCTCTTCCAACACCTGCTGTTGGGTGGTCTGGCCAGCACCATGCTCAACAGAAACTGGCACCTGGGTCTCATCATCATCAGATGCGTTCTGCGGTGTTTCTGACCATCGGCACTGTCTCCCCGCCCCTCTTCAGATTCAGAGAGACACAGCTGTTTTTCCGGCATCACTTTCATACTCCCTCTTCACATTACAGAATGCTGCTTGGCTGGGCCCTGTTTTGCAAGCAATAGATTCTGAGAACAGAAGCAGACACTCACTGGCTCCTGTACAGAACTCTCTGACTGCCTGGGCAATTTGCCAGCGGTGAAGAGACAGTGGTTGCCCAACAGTGCTGTGGTCCTGAGAGGAGGTGGAAGCAATTGAAGTCGATGCATTGGCTGACATCCAAACAACAACGGCTTCAATTTGTTCTTCCCGAGCAGGGGGGTAACCCCCGAGCTCCTACAAAAGTGCGCATAAAGGAACGCTCACGGGGAAAACGGTGGATGCTGTGTCACTGGGGCCGAGCAGCCACAGAATCCCCACGTCCCTCTCCCTGAAGAAACTCCACACCACGTGCCTTACTCCCTCCTTCTTCATCTTGGTAGAATTGATAAAGAAAGTCTGAAAAGTTATAAGGCAAAAGTGTGGTTATTCCGCAGAGACTGCAGTGAACACTGCCACACAACTGTTACATACCCAACCCCGTCTCAGCAGGAAGGCAGTCTGTGCGTCAAAACAAAGGCACAAGCATACATCCATGTACCCTGTTATAAAGCTATAAAAAAAATTATGTAGTAGTGACGCACACTTTATTGAGGGACAGTATTACATCGCCATTCACCACTGTGGGTATGCAGTCTCATTTTATATATAACCTTATCTATCTGGGTTTTCATGCTTCCAAGTCGACAGTCAGCCCTAAATACAATTTTCACATGCACTAAGCACTTTTTAAAGGTTATGTTTGTTAATAAAATGATTATTGCCACATATTATGAGTTATTACAGATGGAAAATTGTATAATTTTGTATAAACTATTTAGTGACATTATTTAGCAAATGGAAACAAATTTTTGTAATATCACAGATAACTTGTAATGCTGATGATGTTTTGAAGTCAGACATTCATTGTCTATACAATAAAAAGGTGTACATATGTTACTTATCCATCATTAATGGATTCAGAAATGTTTCTTGTAGCTTTTATGTACAACCGTATAGCAGATTCCTTAACTAAATTTAAATTTTTTGGTTTGCATTGCTGTTCAACATGTTAATGTATGTGTTTTATGTTTGTCAATTCTTTTTTATCTAGATATTAGTTTAAATGAAATCATCATCTTATGGTAGTAAAGGTTTTTCTTTCTCTTGTTTGAAGTATAGACATTTAAAATTGACAGGTAACAAGGGAAAATTACTTGATTTTAGTATTTAAACATCCTCCCTTTACCCTGCTTTCCCAAAACCCGCCAGTTTTTTGCTCGGAAGTGCTGTTGCACAGTCAACACTTGCTCCTGTGTTACTGGGGTTCAGTAACGTCAGCTGGTCCTCGGTTGTGCCATTGGCTCTTTTCCCTTTTGCTCCCTCCGGTTCCAGTCCGTCAGCGGTTCTCCCCCCGTGCTTTGGCCTAGGGCCTCCCCTCTCTAACCGAGTTCCACAACGTCGCTGGTCCCCTTGGGAGTGCTTTTTGGGGCACAGTACCTCCTCTTA